>QJNU01000021.1:201690-269594 GCA_004154915.1 Monosporascus ibericus
CCCCCCCCCCCCCCCCCCCCCCCCCCCCCCCCCCCCCCCCCCCACCAAAAAAATGAAACCGGCGGAAGTAAGCGGTAAAGCGTTCGTATAAGGAGAATTAAAGGAATATCAAAATCGAAAAAAACGTCATTAAAATCGAATAAAATATGTTCAACTTTTGCGAATCTAGATTTAATATTATCGGACGTTATAGCAACTTTAAACGCATTATAAAAAGTGCTAGAAATTTTTGGAGCGATATGCATATGGTAATATTATATTAAATTTTTTATATAAAACAAATAAACGCGTTTTAAAATTAAAATAATAGGATACGTCGAAAGGTTAAAACCGATAAAAAGAATAAAACGGTATACAAAACGTAATAATATGGTTATTCAGGTAATATTTTTCAAATTTTATCAAATAATAGCTTTTGTAGCCGACGAAAATTAAAAAATATTAAGTTTTTTTCATACGCGTTTGAATATATTTATCGAAATAATAAATTTATTTTAAAGTTAATTCGTTCGTTATTTAGTTATTATGGCTTATATTACACTTTTAATTATGTAATAATAAGTATTTTTGATATTAAGAATTAAAGTAGGTTTTTCCTAGTAAAATAATAAATAATAATAAACCTTAATTTTATAAATTAATAGCTTATATAATTATAACTTATTCTCGATTCTTTATTACGTTTATTTAAGTTTTTTACGTTTTTAAATATTTATAGTTAATATGCCCAATATTATAAAAATATCTAGTAAAAAGCTTATTTTATCGAAGTTATAAATATCTTTTTTTACAATATCGTATTTTATGATTATAGCCTAAATAAGTTCAAATTATTTACGAAACGGTTTAAATTTTCGCATAATATCTATTAATAATTAATCTTTCGATTTACACGCGTTTTAATTTTTTTTTGCTGTCGTATAAAGTTTAACGCCTACTTAATGCCGACGCGTTTTATAACGCATTAGACAAGTAGTAAATTCGCCATATCTTTAATATGCTAAAGCCGGACGGGAAACTTTAGCGTATTTAGATTAAGGATTCGGTCGACAATTGAATTTTTTTCAGTCGGCGTTAATTTCGCGCTTTGGATATATAATCGCTCAAAGAAAGTATACTAGTATATCGTTTATATAAAATTAATTAGGAAACTTTATATATAGAACTAAGTTTTATATAACTAAGTTTCGAGGTTTTTTTAGCTTAAATAGCTAGGTTCATTTTCGCTTCTTTTACAAGCCGTTTCATATTATTAATGTTAAGAAACTATTAATTAAAGTTGGGTAATTAAAATATATTAAAAAGCTATTCGGCAAACTTGTACGTTCGAAGAGCTTAGGTGGTGCGTTATACGTTAGAAGCTTTTATTTAATAATATTATTAGATTTTACATAATATTTTTAATATTATATCATTTAGTAAGCAACTTGCTTTTAAGGCAACTTTTAAGGTTGTAAAAGATAATATTATAAGTTTTAATAACAAAAAACTCGACTTAACCCTTTTCAGAAATCAGCTTTATAATAATTAAACTAGATAATTAACGTAACTACGCACCTTTTTAATAATAAAACTATACTTATTAATATACTTAAGAAAACTAGAAACTAGTTAAAAGTTTAGAAAATCGAATTAGCTAAATAAGTAAATACGGAATAGTGCGTTTAATTATTGTAATTAGCTTAACGTACTAGATACGCTGGTGGAATAGATAAGCTTACGGGATACTATTTTTAATGGTTTAATTATTTAACTTTACCTACTCATTTTTAATAACCATAATATAAAACGATTTACGAAAGAATTTAAAATGAATTTAACCGTTTAAGCTAAAGAAAATAGCTCGAAACTTAATTATAAAAAGCTTAATTTTATTTACAAAGTTTCATATTTTATTAAAAAAGCCCGATTTAATAGGAGAGACGCTCGGACCTATATTATGCTCCATTTACGAAACTTAACGCCGACCGAAAAGAAATCTATTATTAAGAAAGTTTTTAATTTAAATGGGCAAGCATTTTCAGTCCGGTTTTAATATATTAAAAATATAGCGAATTTGCTACTAATTAAACGCGTTACGATAGGGATCAAAATTAAGCAAGTTTCGAACTTTATACGACGGTGAAAAACGTCTAAAACGCGTTTAAATTAAAAAATCGATTATTAAAAGATATTATACGAAAATCTAATAATATTTCCTAAATAATTTGAGTTTATTAAGGCTATAATCCTAAAATACGAGGTTACAAAAATATTTATAACCTTAATAAAACGGGTTATTTAATAAAGCTTTTAATAATACCTAATATAATAATTATGAATATTAAAAAACGCAGAAATCTTAAATAATCGTGATAAGGGAATCGAAAATAAATTATAATTATATAAACTATTCATCCGTACAATGTTACTTTATTACCATTTATTATTTTAGTAAAAATAACTTACTATAATTCTTAACACCGAAAATATTCATTATTACTTAATTAAAAATTCGATATAAAGGATAATAGTTAAATAACGAACGTATTAAGTATAAAATAAATTTAATATTTTAATATAAATATACGAACGCGTACGAAAGGATCGAAACGTTTCTTTATCCTCAACGGCCACGAAAGCTACTATTCGATCGAATTCGAAAAAAATATTACGCGAACAACGGTATTATTACGCTTTATATGCCCGCTTATTTTTTTATCGGCGTTAACCCTTCGACGTATTGTATTTTTCGTATTAAAGCATTCTTATTCGTCTTATATCGAAAATTTAATATGATATCACTATATTTATATCGTAAAAGAAAATTTTCTTTTCGGTTTTAACGATACGTTTAAAATTAATAACGTTCGATAATCTTAAATCCGAATTTGTAAACACTAAATTTATTCCATTCGGTCTTAATAACGTTTATTTCGATTTAAATATTCTTTTAATTATGCCCATACTAACCGTTTCGCTATTTACTTCTACTGGTTTCATTTTTATCCCTTTTAGGAAACTTTTAAAAATATTTATAAAATAGCGAAATAAAAATATTACTTATAAAAAACGTTTCGAAATTATTAAGAGAACTGGCCGACAAAAATTATTAAATCTGTTAATTTTTAAATAAAAATTACTTAATCCTTTTGTATAAAGTTACTTTTCTTTAACAAAAAACTACCTAATTACGCGAAACTAATTATACCCTTAACAAACGTCGGAAAACTAAAAATAAACGTTTTTAAAAGAAGGAACACTTATTATACAAAAAGAACAAAGTCTTTTAGTAGAAAAGAAAAGGAGCAATAAAAAGTCGCAGCTAATAACGCCTAAAAATAACGGTTAAAAAAGGGTTAAAACGAAAAAACAGAAAGATAACGTCTACGGCAAACCCGGAAATAATACGCATATTTATAAAAAACTGATTAACTTAAATTAATTTATTTTATTATGATTACTTAATTTAAGTTTATTATCGCAAGGTGCTAAAAACCATTTAAAAAACTTGTTCATCCGAAGAGCTTGTCTAGTACGTTATATTAATTAGTTAGTTATTACTAAAAGGATATAAGCTATTTATCAGTAGTAATTATTTATATATTTGTCAGCAGTCACAGTGATCAAATGCAGGAATCTGGCGTAACTCTCATGCGTTGGTTCTATGTGTTCTAGGAAAGGACAAATCTAGTCCGTGGGCAATCGCCCTTACATACATGATTGGGTGACAAAGGATCGTCTGTGGACAAAGGGTGTCCCAGGCTGCAGGAGTGATCCCTAGGCCCACAAAGCCAGCCAGCAGGTAACACCTGTAAGCACCAATTGCCGACACGCCCTCTTGCGTCAGGTAACCATGGCTGGAAAAGTCCAAAAACAAATCTAAAAACAACCAATTTATACGGGGATTAAACCTTAATTTCTGTACATCAATTTTCAATTTTTTCAAGTCCCAAGTTCCGTATGAACCGCTTAAAGTCTGCCCTGTCAAGTAACTTCGTAAGACTATCGGCAGGGTTATCTTTGCTTTTTACGTACTAGAAGTTAATATTTCCTGCATGGACTTCCTAACGGACGTAATAATACTTAATTTTAATGTGACGTTTTTTTCTCGATATTTACGTCTTTTTTACCTATTTCAGGGCCCCTATATTATCTTCCAGAATGGGAATGGGATTTTCAGGCATAAGCTTCAGTTCTGTCAAAAAGTTCCTGATCTCTGCTACTTCCGTTACAGCTGTTCCTGCTTTTACGTATTTTACTTCCGTAATGCATTTCGTAATAACGCTCTATAACTTTAAGATCCAAAATACGGGCGCTTTAGCCATAAAGAATACACATCCAATTATGGACTTTATTAACTTGCTATCATCCGCAAAGCTTATATTTACTATTCCGAATAACCTTAAGTCGTTATGTTTCCGGTACGGATAGTTTTATTTTAGCTTCCGGTACCGAAAAAATAGGTCTGTTATACCGTTCAGGTAACGTGGTAATTTTTTAATATATTCCCGATATTTAGGTAACGGGTTGCTTATAAACCTAACCCAAGTTAACGTTATAAACGTTATATCCGGTCTGCTAATATAACTAAAGAAGTTAAACTTTCTTACCAAACTTACATATTCGAATATGTTTTCTTTACTAACTTCGCCGTCGTATCTTATAGCGTACTTTAAATAATTCTTAACAAATGGCGTAAACTTTTTTCGTATTTCGTTTAGCCTAATTAACTTTAATAACTTTTCGATATATTGCTGTTAATCTAACCTGACGTCGCCAGTTAACGAAGAACGGATAATTCGTACGCCTAGGTATTAATTTGCGTTTCCTAAGTCCTTAATAAGGACGTTTTTAGCGATTTTTTTGGTAACGTTTTTGAGGTATTATTTATCGGCTCCGAAAAGCAGGAAATTATTAACGTATAAAGCGATAACATTCCTAATCTTAAGGTTAAAATAAATCGCATTATCCGAAATTAACGAATGGAAGCCTAGCTTCGCAAATATCTCTTTAACTCTTTCCTATTAAGCAGCTCCAGCCTGCTTTAAGCCGTATAAGGAGTTTATTAACTTAATAACCTTTTTAAGGGAAAACTGGTACTTTTATTTATCTTCCGGGTACGTATCGAAATATTCCTTTAGCATAAGGAACTACTTTATGTAAATTTCTTCCTTCAGGTTTTTATTTAGGTACGCAGCGATAAAATCGATTTGGGGAATATGCTAGCCTAAATAGGTAGCCAAAGCTATCAGAATTTTCCAGTGTACAGTTTTTACGGTATTTGCTGCGGTCTTATTATAATTTATTCCTTTTCGCTATATAAAACCTTTTACGTAAATACGGACCTTAAACTTATTTAACTTTCCTATAAACGTATATTTCTTCCTTAATACTTATTTAATATTAATAAGGTATCCGCGGATACGGATTTTATTAAGGGATATAAAGTTAAAGGTTTTACGTAAAAGGTTTTCTTTAATTTCCATAAAAATTACTTTAAGTTATATCTTTCGCTTTAGGCCTTTCATAACTTCCTTTAAAAACGGGCCGTCGTCCGTTACTATAAATAACTTATAAGTAGTAAATAACTTACCTAGGTTAATATCTTCCAAGTCCTTAAATATGCTATCGTACTTATCTTTTAGCATATTAACCATTTGTTAGTACTCGTAAACGTTCCGGATAACCCGTTCGACGTCTCCGGAATTACCAAAAAAATCTTCGTCGTTACTTAACGGGCTAAAATAAAAGGTATATAGGCCGTAATTATCGCCCTTTTAAATCAAAGCTAGCTTTAGTTTATGCATTAATTTTGGGGCTTTATCTAAAACCTTTAGGATATACAGCTTAAGAACCGTTTTTTTCGGACGCCCTTTTTTACGTTTAACCTTTTTGGTTTCCTTATCCGTATCATCCTTTAAAACGACGTTATGGTCTTTATTTTTCATTTTAACGCCTTATTTTTAACGGTATCTTAAACGTTTTTGCATTAATTATGGAAGCAATCGGATAATATCCCTAAGGTCTAAAGGTTACCCTAGTTCTTTTAGGTTTTCATAAATTATAACGTACGGCGTGGTAAATATTTTGCCGCCCTTTAGTAATTACACTTTATAATTTAAAGTCCTTTCGTAATTTAGCAACATCCTTTTAACCCTTCGGGCCTTTAATTTCTTTAACTTGGTCCTATGATTCTTATCGATCAAAACCGTACATTTGCTACCGAAAATGCGGAGGTAATTATTATCAGGCTTATATAACTATCCTTTAGGATCGAATACTTTTTTAAAGCATTTAATTAATATTATGTTATTTACCGTAAACTATCCAGTCCTATTAATCGTATGCGTTATAACCTTTATAACGAAATCCTAAAAACATATAAAGATCTTTATTTGCGTAAAAGTTATACGTATTTCGTTTTATAAGAACTAAATACCTCTTTTTGCAATTCCGTTTTAATATTAATTATATAAACTGGAAATTACCAGCTCGATACCCTCTATAACGCAAAAGTTTTTAATAATTATCATACCAAATTCCTTACCGCCATTTAGGCGCAAAGTTTGCACTTTTTTATTTCGGCTTTTATATCGGGGGAAATCGTTTTTAAACGTTTAGTTATTCGTATAATATTAAAATAACAAAAGCGGCAATATTAAAGGATAAATTTCTTTATAATTTCGTCCGTTATAAAGATTTTTCCATCCTTAAAAGCGTTTATAAGCACTCGCTTTAGATTATCGCCGTTTTCTTTACCGAATATCTTCCCCAGCCCGTAACCTTATTACCAATTTTCGTCGTTCGTAAATTCCGGGGCCTTAATAATAAGCTCCGGCTTCCCATAAAGCCATAAGAAAAAGCCTTTCCGAAACACGTTAATCGTTATTAACTAAAACCCATTAAGGTTTATTAAAGTATTTTTATTCAGGTAACCTCCCTTTCTATAGTATATTTCTCCAGAAAATACCTTTAAGGGAAAATTATTAATATATAACATATACTTTACCAAAATTTCGTTATTCTCTTTTCGAAAACCTTTTAAAGCCTATTTCACTATTTTAACGGAAATGGCCAGCATTAGTTTATTACCTGTTATAATATAAATACCCTTGGACTTTATATTTAAAATAATATTCTTTTCGAAATCCTTAATATTATTCGTAATGTTAACGTTCGTTCCTAAATCCTAAAACAACTTATCTTTATCGTTAATCATGGATAAATGGACATAAAAAAGCATAACGTTTTTTATAACGGTTACTTTAAGGGTTTTAATTACTAAAGCTTTAACGCATCCATCTGTTATAACTTTAACGTACTCGACTGTTATAACTACCTTTCCGACAGTTACTTTAAGGTACTTAGCCATTAAAGGCCCTACAGCTAACTTTTATAATATCTTATCATATTATTACATTAGGTTTTAAAGCTGCTAATTATCGGCTTAAACGCTAAATGTTCCTTTACTAAAACGATATACGTCCTTTAAGCCCTTAGGAATAAATTGCTCTTCGCCTTAACTACCTCCTTAGATATCGCGAAAACTATTACTTCGATTATTATTATTATTGTTATTTCCCTAATATTAGCTTTTTTTACCTTTTTTTCCTTTACCGTTCTTTTCCTTTTAAGGTTTAGGGCAATCCTTAGCTAAATACCTATACTTGCCGTAATTAAAGTAAAAAGGATTTCCGTTTTTGTTCCATACGGGCTTATTATCTTTATTATTATTACCTTTACCCTTACCTTTTTGGGCGTTATAGGACTTCCCGTTCTTTTTTTTGTTACCAGAACGGTTATGGAACTTGTTATTAAAGTCGTTAATCAATTACTAGAAGGAATAATCCGTTTAGCGCAGCATTAATTACATCGTTTTGTACCAGCTGCTAGCGCGGTCCTTTATAGCAATAAGGAATATGGTAATATGTTTTTCGGTTCCGAACTTTATGCTATAACCTTTAATTTCCCGAAAAAGCTTTTAAAACTTGGTGGTAAACTGTATTAAATCTTTACCGTTATATGTGATCTTATTTAGTTTCTTCCAGAAAAACCTTTGCCTAGCTTTGCTTATTACGGCATAAATCTTTTAAAAGATCCTTAATATTTTCGTTCCCTTTTTAATACTTGTAATTAACTTAAGGGGCGCTTTTTTGCAGGTTTTAATAATGGCCTTAACGAGGCGTAACTAATCTAATTACTTTAGCTTCATGCCTTTTTTATAGCTAATTTCTTTAAGTGCAAAACTTAACGCGTTATTTTAAAGCTTTTAATTAACCCAACCGAGCAAGTAATTCTCCTTATCTAACGTAAAATCAAAGCGCTTTTAACAAAACTTACTATTTTCATCACTGGACTTCTTTTCCTTTAAGCGTATACCTACCCCGTTAAAGCTGTCTAAACTGTTGGAGAAACCGAATAAATTGTTAAAAAAACTGTCACGTTTTTTATTACGCTTTTTTAAAGGAACCCAAGATAAGTTTAAAGATAAGGATAAAGACGAAAAATTGTTTAAATTATTAGGGTCGTTGCGTACCACATTCTTTTTCTTAAATGGCTTTACTTTTTCATTTTTCGCTTTTTTAAGGGTGTCGGGTTTCTTAATAAACCACCTTCTAGGCTTTATTTCGCCTTTTTTTAAAAAGTTAATCTTTTTTACGTCGCTTTCTTCCATTATAACGGAAGTTTCCTTCGAGTTATTCGCCCGTATTTCGGGCTGAACGTTTTGTGACGCCTTAGGCGTTTTCGCTTATATACTCGCATTCCGCGACTTCGTTAGTTAAAACCCGTCCAAGAATTAAATCATTATTTCGTTTAATTATATTATCGACTTTTTGGTTTTTCGGTTTTAAAGCCTTAACTTTTTAACCTTTTTTTTTTACCTATAAGTATTTATCTTCCCGTATTTTAACGTCCCGTTTGATATTACCTAAATTACTGCCCAGGGATATATAAAGTTTATTTAAATCTAATTCGGGATGTTATCTTTAAATAAATGGGGTTTTTAACTTATCTGTTTTTAGTTGTTATTATTAAGGGAGTAAGTTATCTTTTACTAAAAATAGTTCCTGTTTTTCTTCCTACCTTCCCTTATTATAATACTTTTCGGATGAAGGTACGCGCTTAGGGGAAAGGAAAAGGTTATTATTCTGCTTCTGGCCTTTCATAAGGACGAAGCCCTTATCGGATAGGTTGCTAACCATTAACTTAGCAAAAAACTCTCCTGGGGTACGGCGTTAGCCTGACATCGTTAATTACTACTTAACTCTCTTCTTAAATTGTTAACTAAGCGGCTTTTTCTTAAACCTCTTATTCTCTCTGATAATAACTTAACTGTTACCGCCACCAGACTGCAATCAACCACTTCGTATGACGTACTAGGTTATCAATAACCAGAAAATGCTACCATGTCAGCAGTCACAGTGATCAAATGCAGGAATCTGGCGTAACTCTCATGCGTTGGTTCTATATGTTCTAGGAAAGGACAAATCTAGTCCGTGGGCAATCGCCCTTACATACATGATTGGGTGACAAAGGATCGTCTGTGGACAAAGGGTGTCCCAGGCTGCAGGAGTGATCCCTGGGCCCACAAAGCCAGCCAGCAGGTAACACCTGTAAGCACCAATTGCCGACAATATTTTAATAATAATAATAAAGAGCGTATCGTTAATATCCGTTATTATTTATAAGGGACCTAAGGATTAAGACCACCTTAAGGGCGAATTCTAATCTAAAGTACGTACTTTTAATATTTAGGATTATATCGATCTTGATTTAGTGTTTAATTAGCTTATAAAACTCATAATAGTTAAGATGGTAAATTATTTAATAAAACGATTAGATTAAATAACAATGTAAGTAACTGATTTATTTTCCGAAGAAACTATATAAGTTAAAAAAGTTAATTAAACGAGTTACTTAACGAATACTTATTACAGGAACGACGGTTTCTGTCTCTAAGAGACCTACTTGAGGCCTAGTGTGGACCTGTCTCGACTAAATCACGGATAAGAAGGCTTGGCCTTCCTGGTGATCTAGGTGATCTAAGTGATCTAGTTTAGATCACATAAATTATATAGATCCACGACATACTTATTAAAAGACAATTAGATATATATAATACAAGTTCCTTATATAAATAGCACTTCTTTAATTTCGCTTTTTAACTATTAATTTAAATTTATAATCAAAACTAGCCATTTTTTATAATAAAAAGGTTTTTAAACTTTTTTAAAGAATAAACCCTTAATAAATTCTTTTTTGCCTTATTGTTATCTGCAAATGAAAACCTTTTTTCGGATGTTACTTATGCCCTTAGGTAAATATATAACAAATTCATTATATTTTGATAGTTCCTAAATTAATAGTCGACGGATGATTTTAAAGTTAATTAAACATAAATTTTATTAAATTTAATAAAGATGATATTATAAAATAACGTTTAGAAAATAAATAATAGACCCGATTCCCGTTATAAACTAATAAAATATTAATACCCAAATTTCACGATTTAATTTTTATCGAAAAATTCTTTAATTAATTAATTATTTTATACCTTTTATAACTTAACATAAGGGAAATCTTTTTTTAAACCCAGTATTTAACCCCGGCTTTAAAGGATATTATTAAGGTCCAGGGAGATTCGGAAATGGAAAAAAAACTAAAGGTTTAAAAACTTTAAGGCTTAAAAGGGAAAAAATAAAAAGCTTTTCCTTAAGGAAAAAATGAAATTTTTTGCCCGTAAAATCCAAGACTTAAAAAAGAATTAAAAAATTACCTAAACGCCTTAAAAAAGGCTAACTTAATTTACCCGAGGAATGAAAAAAAACCCTGATACCTTTATTATTCGGCCTTAATTAATACCGCGAAATTATTATCCTACCTTTTAATTATTACGGAATGTCGGAAATTAAAAGTTATAAGTTAATTATTTTAAAACCTTATAACGGAATTATAAATATGGAAGGCTTTTTCGTTTAAGTTAAAACTTACCTTAAGTTTTATTAAAGCTTTTTAACGGAGGATTTTCAAAAGGCAATAGCTATTTTTTAACTATTTATTAAACGAATTCTCTTATGATTCGAATTAATTATAAAGGATTATTTAAAAAATTACCCTAAGGAATTTTTAAATATTATTAATTATACTTTTAACGATTACCGGTACATTAAGGATTAAATGCGAATTTTATTTGAAAACCTAAAAAAGAAATAATATACGGTAAAATAATTTTACTTTTTTATTAGACCAAGTTAACCGTAAAATATATAACAGAATTTAACCGTTTGGTAACAATTTTTAATTAATTAAAAAACGTATTATTTCATCCTTTTTACGATAGCTTAAAACCTTAGATTAAGAATAAAATATATATAATAGCTAAAATAAACTTTTTTAAAAAGTATACCGATAAAATAATTATTATTAACCGACGTACCTTTCTTTAACCGGTACCTCAAAAAGAAAAGAATTAATAAACGAAACGATAATAAAAGCTTTAATAACCGAATTTAAAAAATAAGGGTAAGCTTTAAAAGGAAATAAATACAGATTCGGAAAAGCTTATAAAAATAAGTCCGATATAAAGTATTTTAATTATAATAAAAAGGGATATTTTAAAAGAAAATGTCATTTTTTTTAAACAGGAACTTGAAGAAAAAAAGGTTTCCTTAATCTTAAAAAAACGCTAAAACGGTTATATTAAAACCGATAATAAGGCAGAAGAAAAGGAGAAAAAGTTAATTCGACTTTTTTCCTACTAGAATTTATTATTATTATTACTATTTAAATTTAAAATGATATCCCAACATACGAAAAGTATTTCATTTACTAGAATTTTAAGATTAAAGCCTATAAATATTACCCTATATAAATGACCTTTAAAATAACTATAAATTTCAGGTACCTTTACCATTTTAACATATTTCGGTATGAAATTTATAACGAAAATGATTAGTTCTGACCTGACGTTAACAATTACAGATAGTTATTTCGGGAACTTTACAAACTTTTTAAATATACGGTATATATTAACCTTAAGTAAACCAGCATAAGTTGTTATATTTTACCCTTTGTTATTTTAAAAATCATTTCTTTTATTTCAAAATAAAATAAAAATTAAAACTTTTAACCTAAATAAAACGAAAAAATACCTACCGAACCAAATAACGAATATAGATATACAAAAACTTCCCGATAGCTAAAATACCCTAAATTTTGTTACGTACATCCTGAATTAAAACAAAGTTAAAAGGTTATATCGCAAGGATATTTATGTTACTTTTCGATATTTTACATTTAATACGAGCTTTTAAATATAGGAATACCTTTTTTAAAAGTTTACCCTTTTAACCATGTAATTCGAAAAACGTAAAATTAAAGGTCTAACCCGAAAAAGAAATTACCTTCGAATATTAGTTTAGCAGAAAAAATAATATAAATGTATAAATAGTTATTATACTAAATACGCTATAAAGAAAGCCCGAAAATAAAAACTCTTTTTCGTAGGCAAATAATACTAGTTAAAAAACGCCAAAAGTTTTCGAAATTGAAATATCGAAAAGCCCCAGTTTATAAAACCTTATACGAAACGACATAAGGATTACGTAACCAGATCGAAATTTCCTTTTAGTATAAAAATAAAATATTTAAAGCTATAATCGATTTAAAAGCCGAAAATAACTTTATCTTTCCCGCGGTAACAGAAAAACATTAAGTTCCTTAAAGGTATAAGTTAAAGTTCTATAAGTTACGTATAATAAACGGAAACTTATCCAAGTATAAAAATGGACGAGTTTTTCAAAAAACTGAAAAGTTTCCCGTTTAGATTTAAAAACATTAAAAACAAATCTTATTAAATATTGCCGACATTTCTAGATATAATATTATTTTGGGAATACCGTAACTTAAGTTCAGCAATCCATATATTAACTAAAAATACTAAATAATTTCTTAAAAAGGTAAAAAAAAAAGCTACCTAAGGAAAATAATTAAGAAATCTGCTAGGTTATTAAGGAAGTATAAGTTCCAGATTAAGCCGAAACGGTATCACTTAAATATTGAGAATTAAAAAAATATTTAAAAATAAAGAAAATTACTAATTATTACCATATGATTAATAGAATTACCGAATACCTATTAAAAGAAATATTACCTTAAATTTTACAAACTTTACTATATAAACCTTACAAAATTAAAAGCTTTATAGAAAACTATTTTATTTAATTATTTAAAAAATATATTCGATTTTCTAATTTTTTAGCCGGATATCTTGTCCTTATAATATTAAAAACTAAGAATAGAAAGTAAAAAATTAACAAAAGCGAAAACCTGGTTTTTTAAAAAAAAATCGATTACAAATAACTAAACGATATTATAATGAAAAATAAATACCTTTTAACCGTTATAAATACATTAAAGGAAAAGGTTAATAAGGTTAAGTAATTTATTATACATGATTTTCGAAACGGTTATTGCCGCATTAAAATAGCCAAAAAAAAAAGAATTTAAAATAAAAACGGTATTTAACGTAATACATAAACTTTACGAATACCAAATAATGCCTATAAAACTTACTCACGTTTCTATCAGTTTTTAACGATTAATCATAACTACCTTACGAAAATTCCTAGATAAGTTCGTATTCGTTTACTTCGATAATATCCTTATTTACTCCAAAACATTAAAAAAGTATAAAAAGTATATAGCTTAAATATTTAAAACCTTAAATAAAGCGAACATCCGAAATAACCTAGCCAAAAACATATGGCATACGTAAAAGCTAAACTTTTTAGGATATACATTTACCCTCGGCCAAATTTAAATTTAACGCTTTAAAATAAAAGAAATTAAAAATTGGCCTATCCTTAACAAAACGACCATTACCGACATCTAACAAATTTTAAGATTTACGAGTTACGTACGCGGCTTAATTAAGGAATACGGAAATATAATTAAACTATTAACGAAACTTACTACTAAAAAATACGTTAATAAAGAATTCGAATTTTTAAAGGATACCAAAAAAGCGTTCCAAATTTTAAAAAACGTAATCATTAATAAACCCATAATAAGATTACCTAATATAATCAAAAAAGAGCCTAAAAATGAACGCCTCAAATTACGTACTAGGTACCACTCTAGAACAACTAAAGGATAACGACAATAGTACTTAATGGCCTACTATTCGAAGGCGCTTAAAGATATAGAACTTAAATACCCGATCTATAACAAAAAACTACTAGCAATTATTAACGCTTTTAAAAAATAAAAGCCCTTCCTTAATGGAACTAAAAAACATTTCGATATTTATTTCGATCATAAAAACCTTACCCGATTTATAAAAACTTAAAAACTAAATAAACAACATAAAACTTCAATAATTTTTTAATTAAGGTTTAACTTTAAAACATACCATATTAAAAGAAAGGAAAATATGTAGGCAAATACTCTTAATCGCAAAAGCAATTATAATCTTAAGGTTCCTAAACGAAATATATAAATGCTATAATATAATAAGAATAGTACTATATAATTATACGAGATCTTAAAAAACCAACCCCTAAACTTTTAACGAGGTTTCGGAATTCTTACGATACGAAGGAAAAAAAAAAGGTTTAGCAGTTAAAAAGATAATTAAAAAACTAACTATTATACCGAGGTAAGATTTATGTTCCCAAAGATTAATAAAAACGATTCGTAAAGGAATTCCATGAAAACTTATTATATAAATATTAAGAAATTTTTAAAATCATTCGACGGTTATAAGAGAAATATAACTTCTTAAAACTGCGCCGAATAATTAAAAAGGTTATCAAAAATTGCAATATCTATAATAAAGCCAAGGTAATACGTTGTAAGCCTTACGGACTGTTATAACTTACTGACATTCCTAACAAAATATGGAATACCATAACTTAGGATTTTATTATTAACTTTTTTTATTTAAAGATCTAATTATTAAAGTTGAATACGACGGAATTTAAGTAATCGTGAATATATTTATTAAATATGGGTACTTTTTACCTTTTAAAGGAACTATAACGGCAGGATAACTGGCTTATACATTTATCGGATGCTATTTTAATAAATACGGAATACTAGAAAAAATCGTTTTTAATTAAAATAAACTTTTTACGTTTAAATTTGGCACTAGCCTTTTTAAATAAATAAGTATTAAACTTAAGTTCTTAACAGCCTATTACCTTTAAATAAATGGTTAAACGGAACGACTAAACCAAACCCTGGAATAATATTTCCGAAATTATGTTAACTATTAATAAAATAATTAAGTAATATTATTATTGGCATAAGTAACTTATAATACCTTTATTAACGAAAATATAGGCGTATCCCTACATATAGCTATATATGGATACAAGGCGGTAACCTAACAACCAAAGTAGCCGGTATATAGAAATTTTATAATTATTACCATAACTCTCTAAGTAAAGATAATAATAACAAAACTTAAGATAATACAAACTTAATTACAAACCGAACTATAATTTCTTCAGCAAAGAATAGCTTAATATTATAAAAAAAAGAATTAAAGGATCAATTTTAATAAAAGGAAATAAAGTTTACTTATTACGACAAAAATAAAACGCAACGTTAAACATCTTACAAATTAAAACTAAAAGGCCTAACGACAAGCTTAATTTCAAAAAGCTTAACCCATTTAAAATTAACGAAATTATTTCCAAAATTAATTACCGATTATTACTACCCAAGATAATAAAAATACATCCTATTTTTTACATTACCTTACTTAAGCCAGTACCGAAAAACGCCCCGTTAAAAACAAGCTTAAAAATCAAAAAAAAAAAGGTTAACGAATATAAAGTCGAAAAGATATTGAACTCTAAAATGGTCAAAGGCAAAATTTAGTGTTTAATTAAATAAAAAGGATACTTATACGAAGAAAACACTTAAGAACTACTTAACCACTTAACGAAAGCGATAAACCTAGTTAAGAAGTTTTATCGGCAAAATTCTGATCAATCGTTTCCAGCGCAGCCAAGGTCGTAGGCGATAATGGTCCCCCGTTTAAATTTAAACTTGGGGCGTTTTAATCGAAAAAAGTAAACGCCTCCGTAATAACGTTTATTTCGGAAATAAACCGCACTTATTCCGTTTTTATACGTCGCTATTTTTGCTTTAACCTTTCTTGTTTTTTTAATTAATCCAATTTATATCCTTCTTTTAAAATAATTACGACCGTTTTTTTAAAACTTCCTGTTAAAAGCGTAAGCGCTTTATTTACCTAACAAGTTTTTTTATCCTTTTTTCGGTAACTTCTTAATATGTAACTAAGGTATCCTTCGCCTTTTGTTATTCTTTTTCCAGGCGATTATATATTTCACTTAACTTTGTTAACAACTTTATGGTTAAGACGTTATAGGTCAAACGCTAGTAACGAGTGTAATAGTCGTAGTTCGAAATATCAGGAATAAAAAAAATAATCTGTTTCGCTAAAACGAATATAAGTCGAATAAGGGAAAGCCTTAATGCTAAACTTCTTAATCGAGTTAACTCGAACGTCGCGGAAATCGCGTTAGTTTAGGCGAATTTTTTTTCTCGAATACGGCCTGCCATAATAAAATTAATTAAAACGTTTCTAGAAAAAGCTTTTTCTAATAAAAATGGCCATTTACGGTTCTTATCTTTAGGACAAAGATCCTTAAAAAGGGGAAATAATATTACAGAAATAAGGGTTCCTATTTTTAAGAGACTTACTTAAGGCCTAATATAAACTTATTTCGGCTAAATTACGAGTAAGAAGGCTTGGCCTTCTTAGTAATCTAGGTGATTTAAATAATTTAATTCAGATTATATAGATTATATAAATCTACGATGTACTTATTAAAAAATAGTTAGATATATATAATCTAAGTTCCTTATATAAATAGCATTTACTTAGTTTCGTTTCTTAGTTATTAATCTCAGCTTATAACTAAAGGTAACCGTTCTTTATTATAGGAAAAGTTTTTAAACCTTTTTAACAAACAAACCCTTAGTAAATCGTTTTTCGCCTTATTATTACCTGCAAATCAAGACCGCTTTTCGGATACTGCTCATACCCCCAGGTGGATGTATGACAGATTCGTTACAATACTTTCAAGATAACACTCGGAGGTAAATAAGTTTATAATTAAAACTTTACCAAATATATTTATATAAATAGAAATTATAATATTTTTCGTAGAAGTATAAATAGGTTTATAAATTAAATCTTGGAATTCAATTTTTAACGATTAAAAAACGTACCTTTTTTTATAACAAAATATGAAAAAAAAAACGTTACGTTAGCCGAATTTAATAAAGTATACGATTTTAATTAGTATATAAAGAAAATACCCCAACCGGCTAAAGCGAACCTTAAACTTAGCAAAAAGATTAAACAAATAAATAAATAAAAATAGCGAAAGGTTATGGCTTAAAGGTAATGATATGATATCTTGGAAACGAAGACGACGATCATACAGGTTAACGATTTATATATAGTAATAGTGTTAATTATAAATATCTAGATAATTGCCTTTTAAATAGTAAGAGAGGTTAAGATTAAACGCGGTACGATTAATTATTAAAAAGTAGTTATTAAATTTTAAATTATAAAGTTATAACCTATTAATAAATTATATAAAAAAATGGTAAGGTAATATTTTCGACATTGTACTAGATTTTCACAAATTCATTTAATTAAAACGATTTTAATTATAATAGTTCTAAATAAAATAATATTTAATCGAAATAGAAAACCTTAATACGGGACCCAAAACGAAATAATCGAAAGAGTTCGTATTTAAGTTAAATCGCGAATAAACGAAAGCGTTACGAAATAAACAATTAAAGTAATCGTTATAAAGCATGTTTAAATAGTAAAGATAGATTACTTTAATACTTTTCTATATTCTTTAATAAAGCTTTAACAAAATATAAATTTAAAAAAATAATAGTAATATTAATTAAAGATCGGATTACTTGTAATTAACCTTTAAAGGAAAGAATTAACCGTTTACTAAAAAAAATTATAGATAAATTAATTATATAACAAATAAATTAATTCCGAAAGAGAATAAAATAAACTTTAAAATACGGTTTAATTATTAATTAATATAAAGCTATAATGTTTCGTTTACCTCTTAAGGAATTATATATTCGAGATATAAGTTTTACGATATATCTTTTTAATTTAATTAACAAGTTTTTAAACTTAAATTAATTATATGATATAACGGAATATATGTAGGTAATAATTTCGTTTAATTTAAAAAGTACGGAAAGGTTAATATATTACTTCGAAACTTTAATAATACGAAAGCCTTATAGTTATGTAACGTAGCTCATTACGAGAAATTCGTATATAACTTAATATTATTCGCAGAGCTCCCAAAATATAATTATTTATAAAATAATTAAGAGGTTAATAATTATATTTGAGATAAATATAATTAAGTTATTATTATGTTAATAAACAAGTTTTATTAGTTTGTTATTAAAAATATTAACATAATAATATCTTTAATAACTTTTGTTATTTATAAACGAAATATTAACTTATAAACGAAAAAACCGTTACGTATAAATAATAGCATTATATGATATTTACGATTAAGCCATCTAGGTCTTGAAATAATCGCTTATCTATAACTTTATATAAAGGAAATGCGATTAAAAGGTTTTATAATAATCGAATGTTAAATATATAATAAGGCGAAAATTAAAAGATAAATACGTTATAAGTTAACAAAAAGAAAGTTCTAATTAAGTTTAAACATTATTATAGATTTAATAAATTTTGAAAAACAAATATAAAAAATATAAATATATTATATTTATTACTAATATATATTTAAGCTTCATTTAAGATAGTTGGTTTATTAAACCCAAAATAAAATATATTAATTATAACGTTTTAATACTTTTTAAATCATTTTGAAAATTAAGATAAGGTTTTTTATAAGTAATCGAATGCGATAACGAAATTTTAAAAATTACTAACTTCGAAATATACTTTAATCGCCTTTTTTTTTAGTATTAAACTCAAGTCTTTAATATTATATACCTAAGCCTAAAAAGGGGATATTAAGTACTTAAAAGGTATAATTAAAAAGAGAATGATTATAATACGAAATAATATTAAGTTACCTACGTTCCTAATTATATAAATGTTTAAAACGGTAATATATCTATATAACCGTATTTTTAAATACGTTTTTTTATTTGTAAAATTTATGTAAGGTTTATTATATTTACTTGATATATAAAGACGACATTATAATATTTAATCGGAAGCTTTAATAAGCTTATCTTCGAACTTATCGCTATATAGCTTACGTTATAATAATTACCTTTATAAAAAAAGTAAATATTTAAAACGTTAGATCTTAAAATATAACTAGATTATTTCGTCGGTTATTAATAAATAAATATTTACCAAATTTTAAACTCGTTTTTAAATAAGGTTATTATTATTAACATCGTATAATTAAATAAAAAGATTACCATTTTGCTAGTATTAAAAACTTTAAGGATAATTTATTTTACATTATTAGAAATAAACTTTAAAATTTATTCTAATAAGAACATCTACTTTTTTAATCTAATAATCACCTAATATATATAAAAAAAGAATTTAAGCGAAATAATTTGGTTACGGAGTGGATAAAAGAGATAGTTTTTTAGAATAATATAAGCGTCTAAAAAGACCTATAGGATGGGAAAGAATACACCTATTCGTAAAAAAGTAATTACCCTTGTACGATCGTTATATTTAAATTATTACTGTTCTTTAGGCTATTACTATTACCAATGTTTACCTAAATAACTATTACCATTATTACGCCGGCGGAATCTATAAAGGTTATTTAAAACTTTTATTGCGTTATTTAACCTAAAGTAATGGTAAAAGGCGAAGGCCCCTTACGGGTTATAAACGTAAGCTTACCGTACGTTCCGTATTATGAAAATGTTATTAAAAAACGATCACAAAATCTAAAAAGCCGCATTTAATATAAAACGATCACCTTTTTTTATAAAAATTCTCGATAACCGGCCAGTAAGTTACGGAAGTTTAAGGTAAATAAAAACTCGAAATATGGATTACTTTAATCGAAAACGTTATAAAAATATTTAAAAAATATTACTTAAGTTTTTAAATTAGGTATATAAATAAAACTTATCGTTATCACATTAAGGCAATAAAAAGCTAAGTGTATATTCGTTAAGGAAAGTGTTTCCTAAAGTTAAAAAAGCTTATTTATAAATTTATAAGAAAATAAAATTCTAGAAAACCATTAATTAGCTTTTTATTAAAAAGAAATAAGTTTCAAAGTATATATAAATATACATTTATAAGTTCGATAAGTAAAGTTATCTTTAAAAATATAAGCCCCATTTTATTACAAGAACCGATTAATAACTTAAAAACGTTTATAAAAATATATACGTATTTACGTTAACGGACAAGTCGTTTCGAGCTTTAATCGTTATTAAGGTTAAGTTTAACCTAAATGTTAAATAATATAACGTTGTAAACGCTTTCGTTAACACAAACTAACTTTATAAAATACATATAAAAACGCCTTTAAGAAATTTCTAACGTAATAAAAAGGTTTTAATTAAAAAAGTATTATACAGATTAAAAAGAATTCGCTTCTATTTTAATAAAAGGATTATATCAGTACGCTTAAATATTTAAGATTTAATCCCGTTCGTTACGAACCTTATTATTTTTTTCGTTAAAAAGTGCTTTTATTTTTTTACGTTGACGATTTAATCGTCACGTATAATGAAAAGCATTAGAGGTTTATCGATTAATTAATTTAACAAATGTAAAATAATATACTTTAATAAAAGGTAAAAATATATAATAATTCCTGGGTATTGAAATGCTAAAAACAAACTTCATAAAAATATAATTGTTTTAATCCAACTTTATAAATAAACTAGCTAACCTAATTCTTAAAAAAGCTTATATAGTTTCCTACAAACGTTAATAATTAACGTAAAACTATTGCAAAATCCTAATCTAACTTATATAAGCTTTATTAATAAATATAAAAAAAGGCTAGTGTTGTTAAAAACAGTATAATTAATACCTAACTTAATATATTCTTTATAATATCTTAATTAACTCGATTTAATATAAACCTTTACAACGTATATTATAAAGTAATTAATTAAGTTATATTATATCTAATTAATACCACAACGTTAACGTTATAAATCGGTACCAAATATTTAATAAGTACTTAAAGTAACTCTTTTTTATAAATAATTTAATAAACTGAAAAGGTTCTCAAGTTTACATTATAAAACTATACGGAAGAATAATAAAATAATAAGCGAATAAATAAAATATAATAACTACTTTTATAATCGAAACGAAATTATTATCCCTTATACAAGTTATAAAAAAAGACTTATTTATTTTTCGACTAATTAAAAAATTAAAAGTTAATATAAATACTAGACCATTATATATATAATACGATATTTAATAAACGATACGATTTGTTAACGCTAACGTTCTTCTTTTATAAATAAAGTTACAATACGTAATTATATATAACTATTAATTAAAAAACGTAGTAAAAAGAAACATAATTAAAATAGATTATATATTTACAAGTAATATATTAATTAATGTGTTAACTAAAGCTTTATTATTAAAAGTTTTTAGGTATTTTAAAAAGTAACAAAATTGATAAATATTATTAAATCGTTAAATTAGCGAAGAAAAGCTTTAAAGGTTATTTTAAACGACGAATTAGTTAATCAGAAGGATTTAATCGCTGGAGAAGAGGTAAAATAGATAACTATAGCTTTAAGAAGTGATAAAATGTAACGATTAACGCCGTAAATGCTTTAAGGCGTTAAGGGGGTATGTCCGCTGGCTGGAAGGTAGTTAACGCACTTTATATACGAAAAGGTTACCTACTGATCGGCCTATACATATTCTGGAGCTAAACTACTTAAAGTTGTATAAGTACAACAGCATCTACGACTAACTTAATATAACAACACAGCTGATATCTCTTATATCTAACAGAACGTAAATGTGGCGTCTGCGGTAAGCTTAGATATAATACGCGTACTTATAAAAAAACTATAAATACATTTAACGAAAACGAATTCGGTTAGTTTAAATTAATTTATTACGTTAACGTGCCAGACAAGCTCTCCGAATAGTTTTTAGCACCTTACGATAACAAACTTAAATTAAGCAATCATAACGTAATAAATTAGTTCAAACAAATGGGATTCTTTTTCGTTAAACGTATTTATAGCTTTCTTATAAATACGCGCATTATATTCGGGCTAGCTGTAGACGTTATACTTCCGTTTCTTCGTTTTAACCTTTTTATAACGGCTACCTTTAGCCGTTATTAACTACGATTTTTCACTACTCTTATTCTTTTCAGCTTAAAAGATTTGTCCTTTTAATATAATAAATTGTACTTTTCTTTTTTTAAAAAAAGTTTATTTTTAATACTTTAACGTCTACTGAACGTATAATTAATTTCACGTAATTAAGTAACTTTTTATATGATAAAATAAGTTAATACTAAAGCATCAAGTAATTTGTATTTAAAAAAAGTTAAACGATTTAATATTGTTTATCGACGAGCTACATGAATAATTTCTAATCCTTTTTTATAAATAACGTCCTTATTTTATTACTCTACGAATAATTTTAAGGGCTTTTACATAACGGGTTAAAATAGAACCGGGGAAAATAAACGATGAAACGGTTAATATAAGTATAACTAAAAAAATATCCAAATAAAAAGGAACGTTATTAAAATTAAATGGAATAAGTCTAACTTTCGCAAATCCAGATTTAATATTATTAAACGTTATAATAAGTTTAAACGAGTTATAAAAACTGAATTTCTTTTTTCGCGATATAAATATAATAACGTCGCATTAAATTTTCGATATAAAACGAATGAACGCGCTTTAATACGGAAAAACAAAATACGTCGAAAAATTAAAGCCAATAAAAAAAATAAGCGAGTATATAAAGCGTAATAATACCGTAATTCGCGTAATATTTTTCGAATTCGATCGAATAAAACTTTCGTAACTGTCAAGAATAAGAAAACGTTTCTTTTTTTCGTACGCGTTTGTATATATTTATTAAAATATTAAATTTATTTTATATTTAGTTTTTATTTTTAATTCTCATAACTCATAGCGAACTTTTAATCGGATAATACTATATATTCTTAATATTAAAAATTAAAGTAAAAATCCTTCTATTTAAAACATTCAAAATAAAACGTAATCTTATAAATTAATAATTTATATAATTATTACTTCTTTTAAAATACGTTATTAGATTTAGTTAAGTTTTTTATACTTTTAACATTTATAATTATCCTACCCGTTATTACGAAAAGCCTTATTAGAAAGTTTATTTCGTTAAAGATATAAATATTTTCTTTTACGATATAGTATTTTACGATTATAATTTAAACAACTTTAAATTTTCGTATAATACCTTTTAATAATCGATTATTCGGTTTAAACGCGTTTTATAGAGTATTAAGTTAGGAATAAATTCGCCATATCTCTAATATACTAAAGTCGGATAAGAAACGGTTACGTATTTAAGTTAAAGATACGATTAATAATTAATTTGTTTTCGGTCGGCGTTAATTTTCGAAATTTAGATATATAATCGTTAAAAGAAGATATACCGATATATCGTTTATATAAAATAAGTTAAGTAACTTTATAACGTCTCGGATAAGCTAACAAGCCAGATAAGCGAGCGAGCCGTTTTTTAGCACTTTGTAATAAAAATCTTAAATTAATTAAAATTAATCGAATTCTTTTTATTAAACGTATTTATAGTTTCTTTATAAGTACGCGTATTATATTCGTGCTTGCTACAACGTCATACGTTCGTTTTCTTATTTTAACCCTTTTATAACGATTATCTTTAGCCGCTATTAGCTATATTTTTTTACGACCCCCTTTCTTTTCAGCTAAAAAGCTTTCCCTTTTTATAGAGTAAATGTTCCTCCTTTTTAAACACGATTATTTTTGGTCCTTCGACGTTAGCTTAAAATGTAATTAAGTTTTCGCAATTACACGTTTTTTCTTAAAAAACGCGGCTTTATCTAAACGTAATATATAACCTCTTATTACAAATCTAGTCGATTTAATTTTTCTTATTAACGAATTACTCTAGTAATTTTTAACTCTTTTTATAAATAACCTCCTTATTTTATTGCTTTACGAATATTTTTAAAAGTTTGCGCGGACGGGGAAATAAAACCAGCAGAACTAAGCAGTAAAACAGTCGGTATAAGTATAACCGGACATTTTTCTAATTTAAAAAAAAACATTATTAGAATCGAATAAAACAAACCTAGCGTTTACAAATCCGGATTTAATATTATCAGACGTTATGACAGCTTTAGATATATCGTAAAAGCCGAAAAAGAAATCGTTCTCCGCGATATAAATATAATAACGTTATATTAAACCTTTAATATATAACAAATAAATACGCTTTAAAACAGAAACGTAAGATACGTCGAAAAGTTAAAGCTGATAAAGAAGTATACTCGGGCATATAAAAAATAATAATATCGTTATTCGCGTAATATTTTTCGAATTCGATTAAATAATAATTTTCGTAACCGTCGAAAATAAAAAACCGTTTAATTCTTTTATACGCGTTCGTGTATGCTTCTTAAAATTTTAAATCTATTTTCAACTTAATTCGTTTATCATCTAGCTTTCACAGCTTATACCGAACTTTTAATCGGGTAATAATTAATATTTTCGATATTAAGAATTAAGATAAACTTGTCTTATTAAAATAATAAATTAAAATAAAGCCTAACCTTAAAATTTTACAATTTATATAATTATTATTTATTCTCGATTACCTTATTAAATATATTTATAGAATTTACGTTCTTTAGCATTTATAATTATTATATCCGACATTATAAAAAGCGTTATTAAAAAGTTTGTTTTGTTGAAATTATAAATATCATTTTTTACGATATTATATTTTATAATTATAACTTAAATAAGTTCGAACTATTTACGATATATTTTTAAATCTTGGAAGAAAATCCTTTGATAATGAACTTTTTGATCTAAACGCATTTTAATTTTTTTGATCATTTAACAAAGTTCGACGCCTATTTAATTCAACGCATATCGCGACGCGTTAAGTAAATAGCAAATTCGCTATATCTTAAACGTATTAAAGTCGTACAGAAAACGTTCGTGCGTGTAAGTTAAGGATCCGGTTAATAATTGAAATCTTTTTTAAGTCGGCGTTAATTTTCGCGAATTAGGTGTAATATGAATTCGAGCGTACCGCCTGTAATATCGAGCTTTCAAAGTAAATTCGAGGACGTCATATGTAAAATATAACCTTTTAAAGCTAAATTTCGGGTTTCGTTTTCTAGCTTAGATAACTAAGTTTATCCTAACTTTTTTTATAAAACGCTCTATGTTATTAGTATTAAAAAATCTATAATTAAAGTAAGAAGGTTAAAAAGTTAAAAGATGTAGTTCGCTCGCTTATCTGGCTCGCTCGCTTATCCGAGACGTTATATAAAATTAAACTATAAATAAATAAGTTTCCGATCATTTTTTTGGGGGCTTAAATAATTAGATTTATTTTGACTTCTTTAATACGCCCTACTATTTTGTGATTATTAAAAAAATAAACAATTAAAGTGAAGTTATTAAAATGTGTTAAAAACTATATAGAAAGCTTGTCCGTCCGGGGAGCTTATCTAGTACGTTATAATTATCTTATTTAAGCTTATTATTAAGCAGTGCTAAAAAGTGTCCTCCGAGCTTGTCCGGTATAGTAACCGTATTAATTAATTTAATCAGTATAGCCCGTTTAAATAGCTTATAGTAAGACGGCTAGAAAAGTTTTAATGTTTATTTAGCTCGACCTTTTTAAGAGAATTATCATTAACTTATCACAGTTTTTTATAAAGTATCGCGTATATTTTAAGTACTCTCTAATTAGGCTTATAATACCTACTTTTCCAATTTAGTTTACTGGAGGATAGTTAATTAGAAACGTAACTATTTAGTTAAAACTCGGTTTCTATAAATAGGTTATTAACTATTTTAAATAAACATTTATAATAATTATAGTAATTTACAACAGTTATAAAAATTTGAGAAACAATTAAAGAAAGTATTCAAAGTAATAAATAAGAAATTTGAAGCCGAAAATAAGATTAAGAATTTAAAGTAGAAAAATTAGCTTTTAGATACGACAATTTTTTCGTCTAGTTAGCCTTAAAGATTAACTAGGGATAAGAAATATTAATAGCTATATTTTTTGACAGCCCAAAGAAAAAGTTTAAAAGGACTTATTTAAATATAAACGCCTTAAAAAGTTATTAGATTATATTAATATAGCAGTTAAAATCGACGGCCGATAGTACGCTTATAAAATTTATTACTTTAAGCATCAGTAAAATAATAGACTAAGATATTCTCTTAATATTAGCATGTTACGAGGAATAAATATATCTTATAAAACGGTACTTAGATTTATGAAGATAGGAGCAGTATAGTAACAGGATCGACGCCAGGTTTAATACTATAACTATAACAAGATGAGATAAAAGGCTTCTTAATATAAAGAATTTAAAAGATAATAATAAAACATCGAGACACTAGTTTCTTAAGAATCGCCTTTAGATAATAAATAATAATAAATCAATTAATATAACTAAAGTTAAAAATAATTATAATTATCTCAAGGTAATATAATAAGAACTTTAAAAAGTAAAGAAGTTATCTTAAGCAGTTATCTAGGAATAACGAGCTCTAATTATAAGGCCTATAATAGCCTAATAGTTAAAGAAACACAACGAATAAAAGGAGCTTATAAAAGATAAGTTACTTTCCCGTTTTTAATACAAACGGCAATAGCGGTACGAATAGCTGGAATTAAATATATGAATTAAGAAATATTAAGGATAAAATAAACCCCTATTACTAGAATAGCCAAACCGGTACGAGAAACTTTATGCTATTTATTGCAAACGCGTTCATTACTTTAGATATATATCAAAATGGTAATATATCGAAAAACGAATTACATAAATATATAAATAAAAATTTTTCTCCTTAGAGGAGACGCGACCGTGTAGATAAAATTGGATAAAATGATAGATTGCTACTTTAATTTCTAGGCTTCACTAAACCTATCCCTCTCGTAAGCGTTTTACTCTAAGGCGACTTCAGACTGCCTTATCCCGCTTTTATCTATGCTGATTTTTATCCGAATTCGGGAAGCTTTTCGCAATCCGGAGCAGCCGAGCAAATTATCGTTCGTAGTTTTCCAGCTTATATCGTTTTAAAATCTGAACTTCGAAATTTTAAACCCTATTATTATTTTCCCTTTTTAATTTCCTCAATATTTTGTTTTATAATTTCTATATTTTCGGGTATAATTATTTAAAAAAATTACTTAACGTTATTTTCGTATAATAAATATATCTCAAAATTAAAAACCGAAATTACTTATTTTAATTTTTTTAAATCGATAATGATATCGATAGTTTTAATTCGTTTAATAACTTTATTTAAATTATATACCGGAAATAAAACAATTTTTATAAAAAAACCTTTTATTCTAGAATACCGGTATTTCATATTCGAAATTACGCGGTATAATATCTTAATTAATAAATAACTAAAAAAAGGTTCTATAAAAACGATCGAAACTAGCAAAGACTACGAAAGCCTTTTATACGTAATTAAAGTTTACCTTTAGGGTTTATCTTTAAGGCTTACCGTATAAAGCTTAACATCTCCTAAGTCATATTGTCTGACCCTGTCTAACCAGCTAGCGGGCATAAGATTCATCAAGGTCGAAGCTTACCTCAGCTAGCTCAGGTCTCGCTGGCTCATTTTTTTTAAATGTACTGCTGTATTACGCTAAAAAATTAACCAATTAAATCCCAAATCCCCGTAACGAGCCAGCGAGGTCTGAGTTGTAGTTGTGCGAACAGGGGTCTCGTTTTGTACGTCCCTACCAAAATCGTCGAACTTTTTCATAATTCCTTTTATTTATTCGAATAAAATTAACTTTTTAAAATAAAAGGAATCATTATGTACCTAATTTAAGTTCGGTAAGTCTAATATTATTTATACGCGTCTAATATAAGCTAATATAGATATAAGAATTTTTCGAACTTTTTGGATGGCAATTACAACTAATATAGCTAGGTTTAAAGCTAGGAAATAGGCGACCGCAACGCCCTTATAGCTGCGACGCAACAACCATCGGTCGCATCATCGTGTACCGGGTCTCCTACGCATATTCTATATGGGACAAGCCCGTATATTAATTTTTTCGGCCGTACGGGTTATGGTTGTTACGTCGTAGCCCTAAGAAGGTCTCGCATTTAAATGACTAGAACGCCCTCCTAGCTGCGACGTAATAACCACAACCCGTACGGCTAAAAGATTAGTTGTACGGGCTTCTCCCATACTGAATTACTCTTGGAAGGTCCATGGCAAAATGTTGCATGCGGTGGTTGCGTTGTCGCAGCTATTAGGGCGTTCCGGTTGGAAGGTATGTGCAGAATGAGAATTTTGATTTAGATCTTAAATATTTCCGTCAAAGTAACCCTAATTAGGAAGTTATATATACCGTTAAGAAGCTCTTTTAAAATTGTACATAATTTTTAGAGGGGTTTTTTATAATTAATTTTAAGTGCTATTTTATTTGAGAGTTTTTAAGAAAGGTTTTAAATTTTTATATAGAAACGTATAAAATAAGGCTAAAAAATCACGACTTGCTATCAGACCTTATTTTTGAGGTTTTGTGTTTTTTATAGGTCTTTTGTGAGTCGGTACTTAGAGCTACAGGTTTTTGAAGAGCCCTAGCTACAACCGCGCTACAAGCGCAGCTACAAACTCAAAAATAGGGCCTGATCTCGATGAGGTAAGTCGAAGCTTGTTGGCAGCCACGCATTCGGCGTCAGAGTGAGGCTCTATAGGACTGAGGTATATAATCTATCCTAACCGTAAAAACTATTGATTAGTTATCGTGTTCGAAGATACTGGGTATAGTATCTATCGTAGAAATTATATGGTGGAAGGATTTTCTATGTATTTGGCTGAGTTTAGAAAATAAAGCTTTAACCTATATTAACCTCGCATAAACATACTTATTGTCTTAGATATATATATATGAATAATAATATATTAAAAAACAACTTGCGCGAATATATAGCTAAGGATTCGATTTTCGTAATAAAATCGATATAAAAATTACGAAAGTACGCGTTATAAGACACCTTTCGACGCTATTATAATAACGGTAAATTAAGTTAAAAAAAGAGCTGCCTTAACGAAAACTTTATATGCTATTTCGAATAATACGATTATAAGACAAAGAACAAATGAATTTATTAAACGATTATAAAGGCATTTTTAAGAATTATTAACAAATTAAGCTTTTAATTAACTTTTATAAAGAATTTAAATAAACGACGGAAAATTCAAAAACATTTAAGTATAAATAGAAATACAAAATAATATAACGCTTAATTTTAAGTACGACATAAGGGGTAAAAAAACGCTAAACTAGAATATTAACAAAAATATTATTTAAACCTAATTTCTTTAAAGTTACCGTACGCTGACAGAAAATATAATTAAAATAATTACACGCTTTTAACAAGCAAAATTAAAAGCGTATTAAAATGCTAAAAAGCGATTTAAAAAGCGAACGTTACTTATAAAAAAGCTATAAAATAATAAAACGCGAAGAATTAATAAAGCTTTTAAAAGAGGTTTTAAATAAAACGATAAAAATCGAAAATAGCTTTATAACTTAATAAATACGAATTAAAATATATTAATTTACCGTATTAATAAATGGCAAAATCTTAAGAAATGATTAAATTATATTAAATATAGTTAATTAATTTAAATTATTATAAAATGAAAAGATAAAACCTTATACCGTTAAAACTATAGAAACTCAGATCTTTACTTACAATAATAAAAAGATTACCTGCAAGATTAATTACCTTAAAGTTTTCGTTAAAAAATAAAACTAAATAATGAATTTCGACATCGTTTCGATAAAAAATTACTATATAATTTTAAAAGAATTATAATTACATCGATAAAATCCCTTAATTAATTAAGTCATTAACTAGATAAGTTTACTTTATATCGTTTTTAAAAAAAAGAAAATACGAACGGATTTTAACATTTAATAGAAAATAATAATGAATACGAGTATTGTGATAGCTGATCGATTTAACCTACTATTAAACCTAGTCGTACGATTTATATTAGTAGTAATGTCGTAGGAAACTAAATAATAATGTAAGCGATAATTACGTTTAGTAATAGCAGATTATTAAATATAATCCAGGTAACCAAGTTATATTATAAGCTGGTAATTTATTTGAATTATAAAAGGTAACCAGAGTATATATTATAAGATGGATCTCTTTAGATCGGAAAATCCTTCCGGATTTATATTATTTAGATTCATAAATATTTTTAAATTCGTAAATTTATTCGGATGTACATTATATAGTTACAGTCAGTATTGTTTAAGTTTTATCCCGACCGTTTTCTTAGAGCTGAAAGGTGTTAATTCGTAATACAATTTTTCCCTTTTAAACTTTTTATTTTAAAGATTTTCAATTTTTGGGTAAGTATAATTTTTTATTCTTTTTTTTAAAACTTTTACTATAGTTAACGGAATTATAAAAAGAAAGAATAAAATCCGTAAGCGTTTTAATTAAAAGGAAAAGCGCCAGAATTTAGCTTTTGTTATTTTGGACTTAAGTGTCGAGGTTATGCTTTATTTCCCATATTTTAAATATAAGAAAAAGTATGTTATAGTGGAGAGTGCCGTTCGGTATAAGAATTACATTTTTAGAAAACGAAATTGTAATAATTCGTGCGTTTCGATCAATTTTTACATAATATTATTAGGGAAAAGAAACGGTTAAAACGCGAGAAAACTTTTAGTAAAACGAGTTTTTTAATTATAATAAAAGATAAATAAAGCTATAGTTCGCATTTAACATTTACGTTGATAAAAAAAGTTTCTTTATTTTAAAGGTATCGAAATAATTAATCATAATTTATAATTGTTAAATAAGTTAAAGAAATAAAAAAGAGTTAAGGTAAAAGCCATTACGTAGGCCGTTTACGCTGCGGGGGTGGTTAACTGGTTTAATTTAAGGGTTATTAATTAAATTTTTCCAGTAGATCCGGATTAAAAAGTTATTTTAAACGTTTCCGATATTATTAGTAAAAGTTCTTTTAAAAGCCGTTAAAAGTTCGTAAGGTTTCTAATAGATTTTTTAGGTATTTTTAGAATTTGAGTAATTTTTTTACTTAACCAAATATTCGGTAAGTTTAATTTTTCTTTTATATATTCAATTTTGTTTTTAACTTTATATAGCGCTATATCTTTTTTTACCTATTTCTTTACCTATTTTATGTTAATTTTAATAATATTTGTTATTAACTGATATAAAAAAATAAAACATTGGATAGAATTTAACTTTAAATGGTAATATTAATTAGTAATTATTTTTTAAGATTTTTTGGGTAATCCGATATAGGCCGATATATATAAAGTTAAATTTTTTGTTCGGTGGCTGATTCTGGATATTTTGAGTACTTAAATAAATTATTTCCCTTTTTAAGAGGTTAATTCTTTTACTTTTTTTAATTTTAAATTTCTTTAATTTAAATACGTATAAAATTAAAGCTCCGTGTTTATTTTTGCGTATAACTCTTTAAGTTATTCTGATATAACGATTATTTTAACGTTAATTAATACCTTTTTATACGCGTTTTTATAAACCTTTAGTATAAACTGAAAAGTAGCATTTATTGAAATCGTTTTAATATTTTAATAATAATTAATATTATATATTAATGGCGCGATAAATAGCTTTGAACCCTAATCATCTTGTTCGTAATTAATATAATATCGTAAGTAAGTTTTCAGTGTTTAGTTAGTCTTTTTATTTATCCGTTTATTTAAGGTCTAAATACGTGAGATAATTTCTAGTTTAAACTTAATTATGCTCTAAGTTCTTATTAAAAATTTGAAGTAAATATTATTTCTTTATTTAAAATACTTCTTATTAGTAATTCCTGTACTTTTAAGATATATCTTAAAATAATGTATGTTAGTTATTTTATATTCGTATCTTTATTATATGATGAGAAAATAAGAAAATTTAGTTAATCGGTTAATATTTACGAAAATATTATTATATATATACTCGTAACTGGGTCTTTTAACAATAAAAGTTTAAAAATAAAGTTGAAAATAATTAAATATTATCGTCGTTTTATAATTAGGAGTTGCTATAATTTTCCGTATGGTTTATATCGTCGAGTTTTTACCTTATTACACATATAGCATTATTATCGTACTTTTTTTTCCTTAATTTTATATTAGAAAAATAATAAGTACGTTATAATCGTTCTAAGATTTTGTAAATTCTTAGGTATATATGTAGCTAATCCTTGTATATATTTCGTATTAATATCTTTTAGTATTTTTTAAAAACTGGTATTTATTTTGTAGTTTTTAAGTAAGTTATTGTTATATTTTTATATTTTCTTTTAGTATAAGTTAAAAATGCTGCTTTAATAGTCGTTATATATTGTAGTTGTAAACATTGTTTAAAGTAATATCGGAAATTTAGGAATTAAATTTAATTCCCTTGTTTAGGTTTAATTTTTAATTAAATACATTTACTTTATTATTTTCCGATTTCCTTTTGATAAATAATAATAAAATCCTATTTTACTAATTTTTTAGCATAACGTATTTATTATTTTATCAATTCTTTCGTAATCATAAAACGAATGAAGCTTTTATAATCCGTGTATACCTTAATTTGGTAAAGGTGTTCCTTAAGATAATGTTTAAATTTTCGGAAAGTTTTACCGATAGCCATAAATTCTTAATCAAAAATACTATAATTTAACTTTTTTTTTTAATTTATAAAAGTAAAAGGCGATAAAATGTAAATTGTTTTAATTATTACGGTATCCGGCTATTACGGTTAAAACGTAATCCGAAATGCCGGTTTTAAGTTTACCTAGGCGGCTTAGGTTATATATAATTAATACCAATTTATTAATAATCACGTCCTTTATTTCTTAAAAAGCTTTTTCTGTTTTATTATTTAAAAGAACTTTTTTCAGTTAAGTTCGATAATAACGTAACTATTTTACTAAAGTATTAAATAAACTTCCTGTAATAATTAGCAAATTTAAAAGAGGTTTGTACTTTTTTAATTATAATATAGGTTTCTTATATTTATACTGTAACAATTTTCTTAATATTTATTTTAATACGTTTTGGGGTAATAATATATCCTAAAAATTTCACCTCTTATATATAGAATTAGCTTTTCTTTATGTTAACTAATAAATTGGCGTTCTATAAGGCTTAAAGAACTATATAAACGTATTCTATATACTTCTTTTCGTTGTTTAAGTAAATTAAAATATTATCAACGTAATAAATAACGAAAATATCCAAGTACTCTTTAAGTACGTAATTAATCATTTCCTAAAAGGTTGCTGGTACGTTCGTAAGTTCGAAAGGTATAACAAAGTATTTAAAAAAATCAGTACTTCATTTTAAAGGTTTTTATATTCGTATTTTAATTTAATACGGATCTGTGTGGATCATCATAAGAAATTTAAGCTTATAAATTATTTTACTTTATAAATGCAGCCTCTTATTTTATTGATTAAAAATAAGGGTATTCTATTTATAACCGTAATATTATTGAGCTATTTATAATCGATAATTAAATATAACTTTCCGTTTTGTCTTAATATAAAAAATATGGGATATCCGATTAATAAAATGGAACGTCGTATATAACCTTTTTTAAGGTTGTCGTTAAGGTATTTACATAATGCTAATATTTTTATTTTATTAAGATTATAAATCGGGTAAAATCTGGTCGATATTTTTTAAAGGATTATTTCGTAATTTTATTCGTTATGTTCCGGTAATTTCGTTTCGAACTCCTTTCGAAAAAGTAGTTCGTATTTATTGTATTATGGAGGTATATTGGCTATGGTTTCTGGTTTTAAAGGCTGATGTCGTAGGTAATCGTTTATTTTTCGTAATTTTATTATAATAATAATAAAATACGCCGTTTATTTGGTATTATTTTTATTATTTTTTATGTTTTATTCCTATAAGTGGTAAAGTTTTTATCGTATCTTTATATCTATATTCGTCTTATTTTCGATCCAATACTAAAAGTTTTTTATATCATACTTTTTTTTTGTTAAAAAAGTATATCTAGTTAGTCACTTAATCGATTAAAGGGTTATATTAGTATAATCATATTTGTCTAAGGATTATATCGTAAATCCTTATTAAAACAATATTAAAGTTCGTCGTTTAATTTCGTTCTTTAATAAAAATTTTAATGTAATTAATTTTGCGAGTAATCTTTCCGTTATCGGAAGTAAATACCTAACCTTTTACGTTTTCGGCGATATTAACCTCTATCTTTTCCTTTTATAATAATCGAAGTTAATTAATTATATTCGGTATAATATAATTACCTTTTATTACTTCGTAATTTGGGCATACAATAAACCAATACGTTTTAATTCGTATTTGTAAAGTAATAAGGTTATTTTTAGCTTTTATAGTTACGTTTAAAGCCTTTTTAAGAAGCTTTTGCTAGTTTGTTTAGGCTTTACCATTCTGTAGTTTTCTTATAAATGGCGTTCGTTTTTTAATTTATCCTATAACGCTTTAATATATTTTTAATTTTGCTGATTAAGGGTTGATAACTATTTTAATTATCCTTTTTATCGCCGTAAAGTAGCATCGAATAAAGAAACTCGCATTTAAAAATCTTTTTTATTAATGTATTCTAATTCGGGATGTTTTTATCCTTTTTATCGTTCCTAAAACTGGATATCGTACCGGTTTATTTTTTCATCTTTTTTTAAATTTTATCCTTAATTTCTTATCGTTTGTCTAGGTTATTTGTAACAGCTAATCGAAAGTTCAAGTTATTAATTACTTATAGAAATACATTTATAACCATCTGGTAAATTCATTCAATTTCCGTCTTATAATCGCATTATTTGAAATAATATATAAAATTTTCATTAAGGTAGCTTTTTCCTTCCCGCTAACTTGTTACTACTGTAATAACGTTAATAACGTTCTTAAAAACTTATATCCTTAAGCGTTTGTACTATTGTTAATCCTTAAGATCTTTTTTAATTTAGTTATAAAAATCAAATCCTTAATTATATATATATGTAAGTCGTTTTTCGATATATTATTATTTTTTCATATATTTAGGGTAATAGGTACGCTTGTAGTAGATAGCATGCAGATTTCCGTATTGGTTTAGTTGTTTTAGTAACAGGGGCCTTATTTTAACCTTGGTATTCTTTAATCCATGCGTTTAATTCCAATTATTCGTATCTCCGTCGTCGTTTTTATTATAATCGGGAAAGTAATTTATCCTTAATAAGCTTCTTTCATCCTTCGTATTCCTTTAGCTATTAGGTTACTATAGGTCTTGTAATAAGGGCTCGTTATTTTTAGATAACTACTTAAGACAGCTTTTTTATTTTTTAAAATTCTTATCATACTACCTTAAGGAAGTTATGATTACTCCTAACGTTGATTATGTTAATTAATTTATTATTATTATCTTAGTTACTCTGAAAAGAGTTTTAAAAAACCGGTATTAGGTATTTTATCGTTATCTTTTAACTCTTTTATATTAATAAGCCTTATATCCTATTTTATTGCAGTTATAACATTTGATAGTATATGAGTTACGATATTAAATTACCCCTAACTTTATGAGTTTTAGTGCTATTCCGTAGGCTATAAAATATAAGTTCTTCTTTTTCTGCTAATTATTTTTTTGAGTATCCGAGTTTAAGGACGTAATATCTTTTTTTTTCATCCGACGTTCGTATTAACGGTTATCGATCTTAATTGGCTAATTAACGTATTTGTCGAAGGTAAATAATTCTTCAAAACGGGTTATTTTATCCTTAATGAATTTTTAAAGCTTTAATAAAGGTATTTATTATAATCTTATTATTAATTTATACGGTACGCAATAAAGATTATTTAAATAATACGGCGTATCTTAACGTTAAGCTTTTTTTTAAATAAGTTGGAATATGTTTTATCCGGCTTTTTGTTCCTTATCCGGGTTTCCGTTTATATCTCGGACCTTTTACTTAAAATAAGTATAATATTCGAATAATTTATTAGTATTCTCCTTCTTATAGTTTTCCGCTTTTCTTAGGTAGTCTTATAATATAGGTTCAAATTATTTTAAAGCGTTTTGTTTGAGGTTTCCGGCGATAATAATAATTTTATCAGCTTTATTAATTAAAGAGTTTCGGTAAAAATAAACGTAAGATTTAGTTTATGTTAAGAAAGGCTATACGTCTTTAATACTATCGAAAAGTTCTAAGGTTTTAATCTTTTGCTTAGGTACTATAATAAGTTAAGCCTTAAGTTATTCGTTTACTTTTTCTAATTTTCGAACCTTTTAAGTTATGATAATTATAATATCTTCTTATTTTTTAAGGGTAAGCTCTTTTAATGTAATTACAGCTTATTTACTGGTAAATATATTACCGGGGATATTGCTTAAAGTTTAACGGTACTATTAAACAAAAGCTTATCATGTATAATGGCTAATCGGTTGAATCAATTATTAAACCTAATCGTACAGTTTATATTGGCAATAATGTCGTAGGAAACTAAGCAATAAGGTATGCGATAGTTACATCTGGTAATAGCAGGCTATCAAAAATAATGTAGGTAACCAAGTTATATTACAAGCTAATACTTTATCTAAACTATAAAAAGTAACGAAAGTATATATTATAAAATAAATCTCTTTAAATACGAGAATTTATTCGGATCCATATCGTGTAAGTAAACGTGATTCTCATAGATCCGAGGATCCCTCCGGATCTATACTATTTAGACGTATAAATCCCCTTGGATCCGTAAATTCATTCGAATTTATGTCACGTGATTACGGTCGGTGTTATCCAAGTTTTATCCCCACCGTTCTCTTAGACCTAAGAGGTGTTGGTTCGTAAAAAGTATAAAAATCCGACAAATATTTTTTTTACTTATAGGATGAAAATATAAGATGAATTAAAGGCACTAAAAAAATACAACGTAGTATTATTATTATTACAATAAAGTTATAAAGAATAAACGATTACTTATAGCATTAAGGTTTAAAATTTAAAATAATAATTAACGTGGTTTTTAATATTACGGATATAAACTATTATTTTAAAAGGAACCTCAAACGAAATTATTAAAATATAACGAATAGAATTACGAGGTGATTTTTAAAGAAGAAACTTTAATGAAATTTTACCCGATTTATAATTTTAACAAAATAAAATTGCGGGTTTCATAAAAATATGTTAGAATAAAATATAAGAAAGGTTGTATACGACATTTTAATTTATTATCCGGATCTTTTATATATTTTTATATTAAGTAGAAATAAGAAAATGCGCCTAATTATCGATTATAAATACTTAATACCTATTATATTTAAAGATAAAACGTTATTACCTTTAATTAACAATATGAAAGACTACCTCTATAAAATAATATGATTTATAATTTTAAAGCATAAAAACGGTATAATTAGATATATATTAAAGCAAAATACGAATAAAAACCTGCTTTTAAAATAAAGTAGAAATTTTCTAATACTTCGTTATATCTTTCGAGCTTACGAACGTAATAATAATCTTTTAACAGATTGTTAATTATATATTTAAAGAATTCTTAGATATTTTGATTATTTATCTGCTCTACGATATTCCCTTATATTCGAAAATCAGAAATGAATATATAAGTTACGTTTATAAGGTTATTTAAGTTTTATAAAACGTAAACTTACTAGTGAATACAGAAAAAAAAGCTAGCTTTATACGTAACAATTTAGATTTTAAAAGCTTTATAAAATATAAATAATATAACGAATATTAGTAACACGGAACTAGAATGCTATATATAAGTAAAAAAAATGAATTAGATCATTTATAAACCTTATTTCGAACTTTTATCATTTCTGGTTGTATAGTTATTTAAAAGTAGACCCGTACGTCTTATATTAACACTTTCTCACACAATTTATATGGGAAAATGTTAACGCATTATTTTCGCAACTTCGACTTTTATTTTCTCTATAGAAACATTAATAATTTGGATTGATACTTTAGGTACGATCTTGATTTACAGTGTTAATTAGTATTCCGTCGGCTGTTTTCTAATATTGGTTTTTGTTAATTAATTATAAATATTCAGTTTTGTTGATTTTGCATGGGAAATGGCGGCCCGTTGAGGGGGTGGCCCGTTCGTGGGGTGGTCGCCTTATATGAGTGGCAAGTAGGGTATGGCATTGCCTTAAAATTTATGTTCTTTCTATCGCCCTTCGTGCTCTTCACCTAGGGTTGCTACTGAATTTGTTCTGTTCAAGGCCGTTCTGTTCAATGTCGGTTCCGTCTAACTTAATACTAATGTTGGCTAGCCTGTGAAAAGCCCTGTCTGTCCCGGTACTATGTACGTCATCAAAATTTTACCCCTACAGTAAGTTCCTGAAGCCATATCCGTCGTTCTCGACACTTACTATGCGCTGCTCGTAACCTGTGTTGTTGTCCGCTGGATGTCGTCCTTTGCCTTAAACCTTCTGTTCTCCCATTCTAAGTAATATCGCAGAGCAAAAGCTAAAACTGAATTTAGGATCACTTCAGCGCCGGTTGTTAGTGACTATCCTTTCTGAGCTGCGCAGCGTTGAGGTTGGGTTTCCTGGCCTCTCTTTTGGGATCCTGAGAGCGAAGAGACTAGCAACTTAGTGAAGCCGTCGCACACAGTCATGCCAGTCACATAATGCGGGGCGCTATGTGCTGGAAACTTTCGGGCCCTCTAGTAGCGGTCCACATTGCCCGATCGTGTTAAGTAAGATGATGGCTACGCACCGCTTCGAGCTGCTCCCTTTGTCGCAACGTCCATGGGAGGATGTTCGAAATAGCAGGGAAGACTCCTGCAGTGGCCAAGAAGATACCCAAGTAACAGACGGTAACTTTCTTCCAAAACCGCAAGAAGTATATACTCCTTTCCACCGAGAGGGAGAGGAGAATAACCATGGACCCGTGCTGGCGGGTCCTGTTGCCGATCCAGATCATACCAATACAGACCAGAAACGGGAGAAAATACGGCGGCGCACCAGGCCCTTGGGGGTGGATGGAAATGAAGCCCATTCTCCCGAGGACTGTTGGGAGAAAAAGGGGCATGCTACTGAAGGAGACTACAGTCCGGTCAGTACCAGTGGGCATGCTGGATACATTACACCCACCATTGCACCTGGGAATACCTGAACGAAGGGATCCAGGTTTTGACATACATCAGTGCCACGAGGACGTCGTCGATGCTGAGGTGGGCGGTGCGGGTAACCCTGCTGGTTCCGGTCTGCTGAACTACCCGGTCCCGTGCGACCTCCTTCTCCTCTAGGCCAAGGAAAGAAGCAGTGTCTGCAGAGTCCGGTATATATCTGAAAGCCACGAATGTTAACAGGATGTACGGAACCCTCCCTATAATGAAAAGCTGTCTCCAGTTCACAAGAGCGGGATGACCCGACGTGGTTGCGTAGGCCAGGGCACCTGCGAATGTCAATGCGAGAGGGACTGCTGAGAGAAACAGGCCGCATCTCAATCCTATTTCGTGCCTCTGTACAAAAACTTGAGATGATGCCGGATACCCGGACCAAATATTGCCAAGAAGAATCTCGCTGCCATGAGGCTCTAATGGCTCGAGGCTGCAGCTTGCAGTGTCGAAGTCAAACCCCTTGCGTGCATGAATGGCATGAATTAGCCTGGAGAAATAATAACCTTAGCATACGGAAACGCTTGTGGGAGCTCAAATATGACTATTGGCGTGCCATCAGCCTGGAATGTATGCCTGGAGCGGCTACCATGAAGACTTAACTGGGGATTATCTTCCACATGAGACCGAGGAACTCCAAAACTACTAGCCGGAAGTCAGCCCTGAGCTACCACGATCTAATGGCACCCAAACTCTGCGTTGCCTAGGAATCATTACTTTGGACAGATCCGCCCGGTGTGTAAGCACCGACATGAACATGGGCGGTATGCGTCACAAACCTCAAAGACAACAGCGTGTTCAGCAACCTTGAAAAAGGCGACCATAACAATGTATTTGCCTACTGTGTATGTGACTGCACCGCCAGAACCCCCCGTGGGCCAGGGGAATCCGTCGAATCACCCTTTGCTCATAGGCTTGGGCGCTGCGTATCGGTGCCATTATCCGGCTATTGGGAGACTGAATATGTACGAGCGCCGTCCCACACGAAACCTTGATCTACTCTGCACAATTTGAAGATAATTTTACTCGGTGCGGGAGTTGGGTTGATGTTGGTAACCGGCGAAATCATGCAACGTCCACATTATTCTCGTCTCGATTGAACAATAAGTTTACGTCAGTGGAGGAATAAGCCTCCTGGCATGGCCCGATCATCTCTTCTGCTTCACGTTTGAGCCTAGTAGTCGATTGATTTCTTAGGCAGGAGATGAGAGCTTGCAATACGTCCTTGCAAGTTACCCAGTTTTACCCAATATCACATCCCCAGGACAACTCTATATTCCATATCCGCTATATAGCGAGGGTGCCGAAGCGATCTTTAACCGTAGGATGAAGAGTAGCGTAGCTGCCTCCGGGTGACCCGAATCTGTTACCCACTCCGCCCTCCTCAAACAGCCACCGGATACTAGTCATATATCGTTCGGTCAAGCCGGAATAGCTGACAACATTGCGGCTCCAAGGGCCAAAGCCAGCTACTGTCTTGGCCTCATAATTGCTAGTCTGGCATGGGTGACGAAGTGGCCGGGTGTCCGTTCCTCCTGGATGGAACGTATACTCGCCCATGGGGTGGTCACGAAGCCATACCGAGGCAGATACTACAGCTGAATAATAGCTCGAGCAAAGGAGCAATACAAAGCAGTCAATTAGTGTACAGGATGGAGGTCGGACACTACAACTCATGCTTTTTGCGATAGGTAATAAGCCAAATCCCGATATATGTGGTGACACCAGCCCTAGGATCTGCGAATGCAACTAGCTGTGGGCAAGACTCCCCAGTCGGAATGGCCCCCCTTTCCTTCACCTACTAACTTAAGGTGGCCACAGCTGCTGCAAATGGGTAATGGGTCGTAATCTCCCAGAGGTTAGTATAGTCTGCTGCAAAGTTTAGCGTGTCTTGCCACGACGGAGGGGCCGGAGATGTTAGGGAGTTCGCTGTCCAAGAAGAGCTTCCGTGCTGTTAGGTGTGTTACTGGACTCGGTGTAGTTAAGCTACTGGCGAAGGCGGATATAACGCAGGGGCCTATAGCTTCTCTTTTGCCTGCCTCTGTTCTCGCATTTTCTGCATGCTCTTGAGCAACGCATATAGACTTTGGAGTCTAGGCATTTCCACACCGTGCTCTCGGGCGATGCGTACCGGATTACCCAAGATAACCTCGAGCTCCATCGGACGGCCTGCTTCCCAATCAAGCAACATACTCGGCTTAGCACCGGCATTTCTTTCGTTGCTCTTCAATATCCTCTCGGGCTTCGCTACGTTTTCGGGCAGTGGCTTGCCCAGCACACGTGGTGCGGCGTTCCAGATCTCGTTCATGACGCCGGCAACATGCTCGCGCAGTTCAGGATCCGTTAGCTGGTCTGCGTTACCCCTGCCTCCGGAGAGTACGGCCGTGGGGTTGAAGGCGGCATTTATACAGAGCTTGTGCCAGCGTATAACCTGTAGCTCAATCTCCGTATGCGTTTCTACGTCACGAATGCCACCGTATTCGGTCCACCAACGAGCAAGTTCTTCCATCCGTTCATGCCCGAGCTTCACGACCTCGTCCACGGCATCAACAGCATTGGTCAAATCACACCCGACACCATGGCCAAAAGGACCCAGACTGATTCTCGTCCATCGGTTCTGCCGTACTAGGCCTTGTTCGATTTGTTCGGCGCTAACGATGGTTACAGCACTTATAATGGGGTTTCGAGGGAAACGTTTGCGATAGGGTTCCTCAACCCCAAAGCCGTTTTGAATCAGTACTATGCATGAATGAGGAGTCACGAGGGGCGCAATCAATCCTGAATCGTCTGACCTGTCCGGTAGGGCCTTCGTCGTGACTATTATATAGTCCCAGCCGTGTTGCGCCGGTTGAGGAACAGGTTGGTGTGACCCAGGATTCGTCGCTGGTTCCTGGTTCGGGACGGCGGCAGATACAGAGGGGAAGACGGCATAGGGCTTGTACACGTAACTTCCGAATGAATGCGTGTGTAAGGCGACTCCTGAATTCGCAAGAACTGCGTAGTTGGATCGTGCTATGAGAGAAGTATAGATCTGATGCGATGGCTGTGCCAATGCTTTTTTAGTTCTTCGTTCATCGGGCCTCGTCGCCCTGGGACCGCAACAAACACGAAATGACTGATCTTACTTACATGATGGAGCCGTGAAGCATAGAAGCAGCCGACGGCACCGGCGCCGACGAAGAGGATGTGCACTGACTGGCGGTCCATAGTACTGGTCGGCATAGATGAAAATGTAAGTTGCAGGGCTAAAGGCACTTAAGATAGAGAAGTAAACTTACAAAATGTCAAATGATAGATGTTAAACGTGAAAAGTATATTAATAAGTTTATTTATTATCGTACGTATATGCAAAAAATACTGCATTTATATATATATATATTTTAAAAAACCCTTTAGCTTATAACTATTATTAATTTTATATTTAAAATAACTGTCGGCAATAGGTACTTACAGGTGTTGCCTGCTGGTTGCCTCAGCTAGCTCAGACCTCGCTAGCTCGTTCTCTATTTTCTTCGAAGTCACTCAAGTATTACCTCACCAAGGTCAGGCCCTATTTTTGAGGTTGTGGCTGCGCCTGCGGCGCAGCTGTGGCTAGAGCTTTCCAAAAACCTGTAGCTCGAAGTACCGACCCACAAAAGGCCCATAAAGTACCCACAGAAAACACAAACCTCAAAAATACGGCCTGACATCAAGTTGTAATTTTTTGGCCTTATTTTGTACGTTCCCATATAAAATTTTAAAAACTTTTTTTAAAAACTTTTATATCAAAAAAATAATAATAATTAATTATAAAATTATAAATATTATAAATATATATAATTTTAAAAGGGCTTTTTAACGGTATATATAACTTTTCAATCGGGGCTGCTTTGGCGAAAATATTTAAGATCTAAATCAAAATTCTCATTCTGTATATACTTTCTAACCGGAACGCCTTTATGGTTACGATAACGTAATTACCGTATGCAATATTTTGCCATGGACCTTCCAAGGGTAATTCAGTATGGGAGAAGCCCGTATAGCTATTTTTTTGGCCGTACGGGTTATGGTTGTTGCGTCGCAGCTAGAAGGGCGTTCCGGTTAATCAAGTCCGGGACCTTCTTAGGGCTACGACGTAACAACCACAACCCGTACGGCCAAAAGAATAGCTGTACGGGCTTATCCTATATAGAATATGCATGGGAAACCCGGTATACGATAATGCGACCGATGGTTGTTACGTTGCAGCCATAAGGGCGTTACGGTCGCTTATTTCCCAGCTTTAAACCTAATTATATTAACTGTAATTATTATCCAAAAAAATCGAAAAAAATTCCTGTATTTATATAAGCTTATATTCGACGCGTATAAATAATATTAGACTTACCGGACTTAAATTAGGTGCATAATAATTTTTTTTACTTTAAAAGGTTATTTTTATTCAAATAAATAAAAGAAATTAGGAGAAGATTCGACGATTTTGGTGGGGATGTACAGAACGAGACCCCTGTTTGCATAATATGAACTCAGGCCTCGCTGGCTCGTTACGGGGATTTGGGATTTAATTGGTTAAATTTTAGCGTAATATAACAGTACTTTGGAAAACGAGCCAGCGAGGCCTAGCTAGCTGAGGTAACTTAAGTACTACACAATGCTAAAAAAAAAAACCCAATTAAATCCCAAATTCCCGTAACGAGCTAGCGAGGTTTAAGTTGTAATTATGCGAAAAAGGGGTTTATTTTATATATTTTATTATATAAAAACCGAAAATTTATATTAATTTAATAACGAAACGTTTTATATAATTATATAAATTCTTTTATTATAGCTTATTATTAACATTATTTTAATTTTAATTGAAACATTTTTATTATTTTAAAATATTAACGCGCTTATTAATTATAGCCCGAATACGTTGGGTTTTTTTTTTCTCCCTTTTAAAATACGATAAATCCGAATTTCTCTAGTTTTATTAAGTTACGCCTTTAAAATATAATATACGTACGCGGATAATTAATTTTTAATAATAATAACGAAAATTTAATTTAACGTTTAAAAACTTCATCCGGAATTAGGTTTCTTATAAAGATTTAAGTAAAGTTTTTAATTCGATTATTCGGATTAACCGGTTAATTAACGTATTAAAAAAAACCGAATACGCGATGAATTATTAATATATGAAAGTTAATAGAAGTTTATTATTTTTATTAATTAGGACCCCGTTATAAAAATTTTTTATAATACGTTATATAAAAAGCTTATAATTTTCGTAAAAGGGCTGAAATTTTATCACTTTTTAAAAAATTTATTATTCGATATTAAAGTAATCCATATTATTATAAACGAAGGTTAACGGTTTATAAATATATTAAGTTTCAATGAATTTAATCTTGTAAATTAAAAAATTATATAGTTAAATAAAAATAGTAATTATATAACGTAAAACGGAAGATAAAGTAGTATTATAATAGTTATAATCCGGATATTTTTATATATTACTTTTTTATAAATTTCCCTATGATAAGTAAAATCGTTTTTAAAAATAACGATAATTATTTATTTCATTTACTAGGTAGGTTTTTATTAATCTTTTTTTAATTACGAAATAAAATTATTACATTAAGAAAGTTAAATATTACGAAGGTTATTTTACGTTAAATAAAAACGTTACTTAAGTATTAAAAGTAATAAAATAACGGCGTTATTTTTTAATAATAATATAATTTTAATTAAAATAAATTAAGTTTTACTAGTAGGTACAAGAAAATAATATTATATTTTAATACGATAACTTTGATATTTAAAATTATGTTCGTAATATAACGTTTCGATAGGGTTTTATTATATAGAATTTTATTACGGTTTTTATTTATCGTTATAATCGTATTTTTTAAAACGTTAAAATAATTTATATTTTATTTTAATTAATTTTATAAAATAAAAAGATTTTCCGTAACATTATATTAACATTTAATATTATTAAATATTTTCCGTTAAGTCGTAATTAATATTATTTAAAGTTTATTTGTTATTTTTATTAATACGTTTTATAAACGAAATTAAAAAAAGTTTTTAAGTTCTTTTAAATTAAAACGTTTACAGTATAACAAACGCCGTTCGATTTTATTAAATATAATTAATTAAAACGAAGGTACTATTTACGGTGCTTATAACGTTTATTAATTTCATTTAAAAAAGTATACGGTTTTAAAAAAGTATCGGTTTTTGAATTATTTTTATTTTATTTATGAAGATTAACAGATAATTATTATATCCGGAACATATACGTTAATTAAACTGCAATACATAACTTATATAATAAGAATTAGTAATTTCTTTCCGTTTTTACTGTGTCCTATATATAAATAACCCTTTTATTTATATTTATACGTATTTATTAACCTAATAATATTAATAAGGCGCATATAACGTAACTAACTTTAAAAGCGAATCTTTAATTCTTAAATAAGATAACGTAATTATATTAAAAATCGCCGAAGTTCCATTTAATGAAACTTTTTTTATACATATAATATTCGTATATTTGCGTTATTTTTACAAAAGTTATGCGACCAATACGGACCACTTATAAAAAGTGTTTAACTTATACCGAATTATTAAAAGTAAATTAATCGAAGTTTTTTTTCCGAAAGCTTAACTTACCGAATTTATTAAATATATATGTTCCAGGTTAACCGTCGTTAAGTTCCAAATTATCGCGTATAATATACTTTTAAAACATTTTAATCATAATAAATAAATAAGAAAAATATTGCGGAATTTTAATTAAAACGCGTTAATAAATAAAGGTTTATTAACGAATTTTTATTCGTTATTTATTAGTAATACGTTATTTAATAATATAAATAATTTAGCGGATACGTCGTAAATATTTTATTTTTTAGCTCGAGAATAGAATTTACGTATATTACTTTTTAAATAACGTAATTTTAATTAAAACGCTCTTAAAAAGTCTTTTATTCGTTAATTATAAAGTCGGCTATATTTTTAATATAAATAATATTTCGTAAGATAATAATTCTTTTAACCTATTTATTAATAATAACTAACTATTAAACAATGTAACTGTTATTAATAAAAGTTTAAAAATTATTATATTTTTTTAAAAAAGCTTAAATTTATTTATACTTTTTATATATTATATGTTATAATAACCTTAATTATATTAAACGGTTAACATTAATATGAACCGTTTTTAATAAAATTAATTAAAATGATTATTAGGTAAAAAGAACCTTTATATCGATTAAATATTACGTTTTATAATATTAAATCACATATTTAAAATTTTTAATTTTAATATTATATTTAATTTACATCAAATTTAAAGAAAAATAATAAAAGTCGTTTAATCCAAAAGGTAAATATTATAATTTATAATTTGCTAGCGAATTCCGCTAATCGAAAAATAATATATATAACGCTAATATTATATTTATCTCGAAATTAGGTTTTAATTAAATACCGTATTTTTTAAACGCGAATTTTATACGCGTTATATGTTTTTTTACGAAATAAACCTTATATTATTCGAAACTTTGGTATAGAAACTTTTAAATATTTATATTTTTTGCTTCGTAATTTTTAATTTATTAAAGAATAAATTTCTTAGTTTAAAAAGGATAGTTAAAAGTGTTAAAAAAAAATTACGGGCTGGAAAGCTATAAAAATTAAGTTCATCGATTTTAACGATACGGTATTTATTATTAACAACGAAAATAAATTCAATTAGTTAAATACGATAAAAACGGAAATTTAATGTGTAAATAACTTTAATATAATAATCCGGGTAATTTTTAATATTAAATTTATTAAAGATAATTTAATTTCCGATAAACGTAATATTTTATAGACGGAAAAGGGTTATAATTTTATAATACAAATTGTAAATATTTCGGGAAATAATTTTACCTAAAATTATCCGTCGCCTTTTACTGTATTATTAAATAAAAATAACGTTCCACATAAGCTCGCGGCGCATATAAGCTCGCCGCGCGTTTTTATTAATAATCTTACTATTTAACTTTATTTGTTAATTATTTAACACCAATAATATAGAACGTTTTACGAAAGATACCAGAACGAACCTAGCCGTCTAGGTTAAAAGTAAGACCTAAGACTTAGTTATAAAAAGCTTAGTTCTATATACGATGTTACCAAAACGACCTTAAGAGCTCGATATTCCAGTAGATACGCTCGAACCGATATTATACTTAATTTACGAAAATTAACCCCGACCGAAAAGAAATCCATTATTAAAAAGGTCCTTAACCTAAATGCACGAGCGGTTTTTATCCGGCTTTAGTACGTTAAAGATATGACGAATTTGTTGCTTATTTAACGCGCCGCGGAACGCGTTGAAGTTAACTGGGCGTCGAACTTAGTTCGACGCCAAAAAAAAACTTAAAACGCGTTTAAATCGAAAGATCGATTATTAAAGAATATTATGCGAAATCTAGAAGTATTTCGTAAATATTTCGAATTTGTTAGAGTTATAATTGTAAAATACGGTATCGCAAAACAGGATATTCATAATTTCGACGAAACGTGCTTTTTAATAAGGCTTTTTACGATAACGGGTATAGTAATTATAAATGTTAAAAAACGTAAAAAACTCTAGATAAGCGTAATAAGGTAATCGGGAATAAGTTATAATTATTTACGTTGTTAATTTCCAAAGTTAAGCTTTATTACTATTTATTATTTTAGCGGAAAAACCTACTTTAGATCCTGGTATCGAAAATATCCATTATTACCCGACTAAAAGCTTAATATAAGCCATAATAATTAGATAACGAACGAATTAAGTTAAGAATAGATTTAACATTTCGATAAACATACGCGAACGCGTATAAAAGAATCGAAACGTCTTTTTATCCTCGACCGCCACGAAGGCTACTATTTAATCGAATTCGAAAAGTATTACGCTAATAATGGCATTATTACGCTTTGTATATCTACCTATTCCTTTTATCGATTTTAACCTTTCGACGTATCCTACTTTTTTATTTTAAAATGCGTTTATTCGTTATATATCGAAAATTTAATGCGATGTTATTATACCTATATCGTAAAAAAAGATTTCCTTTTCGGCTTTTATAACGCGTTTAAAACTGCCATAACGTCCGAAAACATTAAATCCGGCTTTTAAAAAGCTGGATTTGTTTCATTTAATCTTAATAACATCCTATCTGGTTTAAAAATTCTTTCAGTTGTACCTATACCGACCGTCTTCCCGCTTAGTCCTGCTGGTTCTATTTCCCCGTTCGCAAAAACCCTTAAAACTATTCGTAAAATAATAAAATAAGGACGTTATTTATAAAAAAAGATTAAAAATTACCAGGGTAATTCGCTAATAAGAATAATTAAGTCCGTTGGTTTTATAATAAAAGGTTATATGCTACTTTTACATAAAGCCCCTTTTTTTCGAGAAAAAAAACGTTTAATTACGCGAAACGAACTATATTTTAAGCAAACGTCGGAGGGCCAAAAACAAACGTTTCTAAAAAGGAGAAACACTTATTATATAAAAAGGATAAGCTTTTTTAGCCGAAAAGGAAAAGGGCAGTGAAAAAATGCAGCTAATAACGACTAAAAGTATTTATTATAAAAGGGTTAAAACGAAGGAACGGAAATATGGCGTTTGAAGCAAGCCCGGATATAATGCGCGTACTTATAAAAAGATTATAAATTCGTTTAATAAAAAAGAATCCGATTAATTCAAATTGATTTAACGTATTATAGTTGATTAATTTGAATTTATTATTGCGAGATTTTAAAAAACGCGCCGCGAGCTTGTGTGGTACGTTAAACCGTTAATATAATTCTTGTTTTTAGTTTTTTTATTATAATTCATATAAAGATTTAGTTTTAATATTAATATAATTTATTATGCCGTATCATCCTAATTAAGAGCTTTTTATTTAAAACTTTTATTTGTAATAATATTATATAAATATTTCGTAATAAAATGAATTAATATATTAATAATATCGTATTATTTATAATTAAATATATCGTATAAATTTATATTAATTTATGTGTTTCGTATACAATTAATTTAACTATTAACGGTTTTGCGTAATTCTTATAAGATTTGCTTTTATTTTTATGTTTTTTAATAAATTATTATAATTTATCTATTAATAAATTTATTTATATTAATAAAAGTTAAGATTAGTTTCGTCCTAAGCGTTATATTCAGGTTTAAGTTTCCTTAAAAATCCTTATTCGAGTTATATAATAATACCTTACATTTTAAAACCGCTTATAAATATTTTTCGTAGCATTTTTATATATAATTTTTATATTTATTATCCGTATAACTCCGTAAATTATAACATTTTAAAAACGGTTATATACTATATATCATCTCGTTAATCTGTTCGGTTTATAAAATTACAAATTCTTTTTCGTATTGTTTTTAAGGTATTTAGTTTATATTTTTTAAAAATTATAAAAATCGTAATTAAATAATTAGTTTTAGATAAACTTATAATTTAATAATTTATAAGGTCCGTATAATCCGTTACAAGGTAGATGTTATTTTATTAAGCGTTGTCTTTTAAGATATTCCGAATAATTATAATAATATTTAACGTTTATATAAATATTAAGCTTTAACAAAATAAAAGGTTTTATTTATAATATACGCTTTTTACGATATTGCTAAATTTAGAATTATTATTACTTATAAAATTTACTTAATTAATATATAGTCGATTTAATGCTAAATCGTAAGGTATTTATAATTTTTCAGTTTTTTCGGATATTAATATAACCTCATAGTATAACATTAATATTTAAAACTAATTATGTATAATATATATTGTTTTTCTAAGATACGTTTTAAATTATAAGATCATCGAATATTATTTTTTTAATACGAAAATATTTAATTAACATAAGGTCGTAAGTTATATTTTTAATTATTTATTAAATTTAAAAAGTTTTACCCGTTTTTAAAGTTAGTTTCTAATAATATTATAAAGTAATTTAATATATTTAATAAAAAGTTTAAAGTTTACTAGGTATATTTAACGTATATTATTATTAATATCTTTATAAAACATTTTTCATATATTATTAACGTTATTTATATTTAAAACTATTAAACCAATATAAAGGTATCTTTTGTAATAAATATTTTAAATAATAAATAATATAAATTAATATATTTTGTGTATCATAATATAGAAAAATATAAAAGTATATAAAAAGTAAAGGTACGTTATATTAAATTAAATAATTATAATATTTATATTCGGTATAACGTTACATAGAAGCTCGCGACTTAAATACGCGCACGATTCGTTTTTGTTAACTATTTTAATTACCCTACTTTATTTATTTATTCCTTAATATATACGTAATAGAATATTTTACTAAGAAATCTACGATAAACTAAACCGTTTAGGTTAAAAAATAAAAAATAAAACTTAATTATGAAAAGCTTAATTTTATATACGATATTACTGAAGTAATTATAAAAGCTAGATATTACGGTTAACGCGCTCGAACGGATATTAACCGTAACTAAAAATAAATTTATTATTGAAAAAGTTTTTAATTTAAACACGTGAATATTCCTTATCCGGTTTTAACATATTAGAAATATAACGAATTTATTATTAACTTAACACGTTATAATATACGTTAAAGTTAACTAGGTATCGAACTTTATACGACGATAAAAAAGCCTTAAAACGCGTTTAAATTAAAAAAAAGTCGATTATTAACGGGTATTATGCGAAAATTCAAAAATGTTTCGTAAATAATTTGAATTTATTGGGGTTATAATCGTAAAATACGGTATCGTAAAAAAAGATATTTATAACTTTAACAAATTGTCCGAATTCTAGAGGTTCTTCGCAATCCGGAGCAGCCGGGTAAACCATCGCTCGTAGTTCTCCAGCTTACATTGTTCCAAAATCAGAACTTCGGAGTTCTGAAGCCCGTTACTGTCTTTCCCTTCCAGTTTCGCTAACAGTTTTTCTACAATTTCCATATTGTCAGGTATAATTTCTTTTAACGATCGATTACCGTCACTTTCGAAAAGTAAATCATATCCGAAAATTAGAAGCCGAAATTGATTTATTTAAAAAAGATTTTCTAAATTAACAGTAATATCGATAGCTTTAGTTCGTCCGGTAACTGTATGAGGATTATATATCGGGAATAAGATAGTTTTTATAAAAAGCCTTTTGTTCCGGAATATCGGTATCGCACATTCGGAATTGCGCGGCATGATATTTTAATTAATGGGTAACTTAAGAAGGTAGTTTGTTACTAAGTATTCTTTATTTGCTTATTATATTAATATTTCCCTTTTAGTCGTAAAAACGATCGAGCCGTAAAACTGATAAAGGTCACGAAAACCTTTTATACGTAATTAAGGTTTACTTTTAAAGTTTATTTTTAAGGTTTACCACGTAAAAACTAATATCTTTTAAGTTATATTAACCCTGCCGAACCGTAGAACCAGCCGGCATAAGGTTCATTAAGGTCGAAGCTTATTGGCAACTACGTATGAAAGCCTTCTAAGCCGACATCAGTCGAGAAATTGCGTGCTTACGAGGGCCCAGCAGTCGGCGTCAGAGTAAGGCTTTATAGGACTGAGGTATACAATTTATCCTAACCGTGAAAACTATTAATAAGCTATCGTGTTCGAAGATACTGGGTATAATATCTATCGTGGAAATTATATCGTGGAATGATTTTCTGTGTATTTGGCTGAGCCTGGAAAATAAGGCTTCAACTCATATCAACCTTGCATTAAACAGCCGAAATCCCATACCCTTACAAATTTTACACCTTAAAATTTTAAAAGCTGTGACCGGAATACCGATAAATCTTAACTTAAAATATTTATTAAGGTATTTATTAATAAATAATTTATTTAAGATTTCGGCGAAATTAGTTATTTCGATAAACTTCGTGTTATTAAAGATTTTATTAAAGCCCTAACGAAAAAAAAAAAAAAAAATTAAAAGTGTTTATTAAGACCTTAAACTAATTATTATAAAAATACCGCAATTATTAAAATCTGTAATTTTAAAAATTAGTACAGATAATAAGCCTTAAAAAAAGTTATTAAAAACCGGCTTTAAAAAATACTATTTGCGGTTACGGGAAAATAAAATTATAAAACGTAAAAACTCCGAGTTTATTATAAAACCGGAATTTTAAATATTTCGAATTAATACTTACAAAAAACCAAATATCGAAATAGTTAGATTTATAAAGAAAAAATAACTTTCCTACTATTATCTAAAAATTATCTACATTATTTATTTACTTTAATAATTAATTCCTGACGCTAATTAAGTAACCTGAATTAAAATATTTTAAAAATTAATATAATAACCTTGAAAAAGAAAACTGGAAAACTAAATTTTAAAAGTATTAATTTAATATTATAAATTAAACATATAAGGTAAAGTATAATTTATTAAACATTACGGTAAAGTATAATTTATAACACGTTATATTAAAGTTTAATATATATTCGTAATAATATATAACTAATACGAATTTTTTTAAAAATAATATCCATAAATTACGGAATAAACTTAAATTAATAGAAAAACATAATAAATAGAAAATATATTAATAATATTACTTATATTATTTAAATACTTTTTTATACTATTAAGTTACTTTAATATAAAGAGAACACAATTTCAAATTTTAAAATAACGTTAATATCCCGTAAAAATATAAATAAGTTAACAAAATACACTTTTAACGTTCTTTATTTTAACGAACTTTAAGATATACCGTTAAAAGCCGTAAACTCTTAAAACTTTGCCTTAATTTTTAATATATTATAACGCTCATCTCGTAAAAATGTAAATAAGTTAACAAAATCTACTTATAATATCCCTTATTTTAACAAATTCGAAAATATACTGTTAAAAACTGCAAAAAATTAAAACGTCGGCCTTAATCTTTAATATGCCTTACTTATTAACAACCCCAACCCCATTTCGAAACCAAACGCGTTGTTTATTATCCGTCTCGATTAAAACCGGCCGGATTTCGTTGTTTAATTTGTTATTTAATATCGTAATTATTATTATTATCGAAAAATCACCGTTCATTTTTAACGTATAAATTTATAACCCTAATAAAAATTATTATGTCGATTTACCTTGCGATATATTGTTTAGAACGTCTGGTTACGTATTATCGCCTTTTGATAATACCGGCAACTTCTGTAATAATATAAAAATAAACTAATTATATAAATGTAAATACGATAACAAAAGCGGTTCAAAGCGGAAATACTAAGAAAATATAAAATTTAAGTTAACGTTATAAATAATAAAAATAAAGACGGTTCTTAATTAAAACGATTTAAAATATCGTAAATTATACGTACGGGTACCGACGTTACGATAACCGGGTTCGTAACTCCGAATCGTAAAAACCTATAAACTGCATACTAAATTAATATTTAAATAATTAAGATTATAATCGAATCCTTAACCACTAATTTAAACCGAACGGTTACATAAAACGTATCTTAATTAAAATAGTACGTAGCTTATAGAGGTTTTACGATTTTTTCTGACGTTTATTAAACTTATAACGTAATAATAATACGTACCTTATGTACATCGGTTTAAAATATAAGGATATAACGCCGTTATTTTAAATTAAGCGAATTCCGCCATTAACGGAAAGCTTTCCGTACCTTTTATAAAATGAAATAAAAACGGCTTTTTCGTAAATTAAATAAAATATTAAAAAAAGGTAAATTTTTAAAACGTTTTAAGATTATTATTTATCGAACCCGGAAACCGCTTTAATCAAATTAATTATATTCGAGATTAAATAAAAAGAGGATCAAATAAAAACAGTTCAAATTTACTAAAAATAAATGACCCTTTTGTTTTTTTATTACTAAGCGGAAATAATTACATAAAAAATAATTCGGTTATCAGTTGTTTATACTAGGATTTAATTATTTCCTAAATAATTCTTTTTAACGAAGCAGCTTTTAATTATTTCCGTATAAATTTTTTCGGATTTAAACATTTAAGTATACGGATAAAATTAAAGGTATATAAATTATAATATAATGTAACCGGAATAATGTTCTTACGGTTCTTTTTTAATATACTAACTTTTTTTATTTTAAAAAAAAGGTATATTAAAATTGTTTTCCGTATATATTCGCCGTTAAATAACGTATACCATTAAGGCTTTATCTTTGTCCTATTCCGCAGATCGAAATTACTTTATTTAGAAAATATGTAAATAATATTAAAATTATTTTAATTAGCCGAAAAATAAGATTAGGATTTGAAAATTATTTCGTTTTAAATAAAATCGTTCGTAATAAATTACGTATTATTCTTTTTATTATTAAAGCCGGTTACGTCGGTTTTTATTAGGATATTTATATCTTTATTAAAAATACCTTCCTTAAATTTCTGTATTTAAATTTATTTTCATTATTTTAATTTCTTTTATAATAAACGGTTTAATTCTCTACCTATCGAACGTTTAATACGTTTGAAATAAAACAATTTATTTATAATTAATTATATTAAATTGTTTATAATTACGGACCGTTTTATTAAATAGTTATTATAAATTTTTATTGAGAAGGTGTTCGGCATTTCTTATTATATTAGCCGACTAATATTCGGAATATCTATAGTTAATCCAAAAAAGATGATAGATATTACGATGCGGATAAAATTATCAAATTACTTTTTTTGATTATATACGTAAGCTTAGTTTTTAAGAAGTATTTCGAAATTATAAAATTTAATAACCTTTTTTATAAATTTTAATAAATATTTCCGGTTTATTATAATATTAATTAAGTGATTATAGATATCTATAATTTGTATCTTATTATTAATATAAATAATAATTTTAATAATAATATCTGAATTATTAAGTTAAGTTAAAGAGATAATTTATATTAATTCGGATATATTAATTAATACGCAATATAGGTAAATTTAATTCGAACGTTAGTTATTAGTTATTTAACAAAATATTATTAATTTCGAGGCGATCGATATTAAAACGCCTGATCTTTATTATATAGCTATATTTAGTTAAACCTTTGACTTAATTAAAACCCCCATAATTCGCGATTTATTTTAATAATATTATTATCAATGATTATATATGTAAATTAATATACGTAAATAGGAAATTACAACGTATATTACGAGTATTAATATATTTAAACTGGAAATCTTTTTATTTCGGTAATAAATATCTTTTATTAATACTAATTAAGCCATATCTGCGTTTAAAAATAAGATTTAATATAATAATTTAAAATTGATTAGTCGATAATTATTTAAAATTAAAAATAATATAATTATATTACCCGGCAGTTATACGTTCGAATATTTTTACATTAAGTTTTTTCGTTTCCGCGGATATTAAAACAAAAGTAAAATATAACGTTATTAATACAAAAGGTCGTTATTTTTTGGCCAACTTAACCTAAAATATGACTTGGATAATAATTAAATCGGTTATTAAAAAAAGGCTTAAGTAATTTAAAAAAAAAACTTTAAAACTTATTCTACTAACGAAAAAAATATTAAGTTTTCCGAAAACCAGATTATGTACCGTCTCAATTTATTTTTTTCGTAAAATATAATCTTACCCGCCAAACATAACATTTAATATAAAACGAATAAACCGGCGGCGTAAAATGGTTATACAATTATTAGCTACATATAAAACCTTAACGTATAAATTAACTACGTTTATAGCGGTAAAAACCCGGTAAAGTTATTAAATAAAAATAAATACGCCGTTTCGAAAATTTAAATGTATATATAATTAAGGTATACACCTTAAATCTTTTAATATATTATCTACATTTAGTTAATTAAAGAGCAAATATATTTCGGCGCTTATCGTAAATGACTTTAAATTTTATATATTATTAATTTAATTTAAAAAGCTATATTATTATCGTATTAATAGAAAAAAAGTAAAAAGTTATATTATATATAAAATAAAAATTCTAACGTGCTACACCAGTGAGCGAGACATACCAATAAGCGAGACACTTTTTAACATTTCGCAACAACAAATTCAAATAACACAACCATAACATACTAAATCAATTTAAATTAATCGGATTCTTCTTCGCTAGACGTATTTACAGCTTTTTCATAAGTACGCGCATTATGTCCGGGCTTGTCGCAGACGCTATACTTCCGTTTCTTCGTTTTAACCCTTTTGCGATAATTACTTCCAGCCGCTATTGGCTGCATTTTTTTACCACCTTTTTTTTCGGCCAAAAAGGCTTATCCTTTGTATATAGTAAGTATTTTTCCTTTTTAAAAATATTTGTTTTTAATTTTTCGACGTTTGCTTAAGATATAATTCGTTTCGTATAATTAAACGTTTTTTTTTTCGAAGAAAAATAATTTTGTATAAAAATAATAAGTTACTTTTCGTTAAAAAATTAACCAATTTTATTATTTTCATTAGCGAACTACCTTAATAACTTTTAATTTTTCTTTATAAATATCGTTTTGATTTAATTACTTTATGGATATTTTTAAAAGTTTTCGTAAAGGGGAAAATAAAACTGGCGGTAGTAAGCGGCGAAACGGTCGGTATAAGTATAACCGGAAGAACTTTTAATTCGGAAAAAACGTTATTAAAATCGAATAAAACAAGTCCAGCTTTCGCAAATCCAGATTTGATATTATCGGACGTCATAGCAGCTTAAAACGCGTCGTAAAAGCCGGCGAAAAAAAATCTTTTTTCGTAATATGGGTATAATGGCGTCGTATTAAGTTTTCGATATATCGCGAATAAGCGCGTTTTAAAATTAAAAATAAGATATATTAAAAGGTTAAAGCCGATACGAAAAATGTGCGGACATACAAAACGTAATAATATCGTAAGTAGCGTAATATTTTTCGAATTTTATCGAATAATAGTTTTCGTAGCCGTTAAGAATAAAGAGACGTTTCGAACCGATCGTACGCGTCCGAATATGTTTGTTAAAATGCTAAATCCATTTTAAACTTAATTTATTAATTATTTAATTATTATTATTTAATACGACCTTTTAATCGGCTGCTGGTAATAAGTTATCGCGGTATTAAAATTTAAGGTGATTCTTTTTGTTATAATAATAAATAACGGAATAACCTAATTTTGGGAATTAATAGCCTGAATAATTATAATCTTTTTTAATTTCCTTATTACGCTTATTTAAGTTTTTTACGTTTTTCGGTATTAGTAATTATTATGCCCGTTGTTATAAAATGCCTTATTAAAAATCCAGTTTCGTCGAAGTTGTAAATATCCTTTTTTGCGATGCCGTATTTTGCGATAATAGCTCGAATAAACTCGAATTATTTGCAAAATATTTCTGGATTTTCGGATAAGATCCGTTAATAATTAATTTTCCGATTTAAACGCGTTTAAAGTTTTTTTTGCCGTTTAACAAATCTCGACGCCCAGTTAATCCCGACACGGTCCGTAATACGTTAAGTAAGTAATAAATTAGCCATATTTTTAACATGTGAAAGCCGGATAGGAAACGTTCGCATATTTAGGTCGAGGATTCGGTCGACAATCGATTTTTCTTCGGTCGGCGTTAATTTTTGCATAAAAGAAGCAATATCGGCTCGGGCGCGTTTACTGCTAGAACGGTATGCTAAGGAAGAATGTAAGACTTTATAGATAAAACTAAGCTTTTTATAATTAAGTTTCGGGTTTCGTTTTTTAGCCTGAAAAGCTAGGTTTATTTTCGCTTTTTTTATAAGGCGCTTCATATTATGATTGTTAAGAAATAGGCAATTAAAGATATATAGTTAAAATAGCTAAAAAAGTGTCTCGCTTAGTGGTGTGTCTCGCTTACCAATATAGTACGTTAACTAATTATTCGAAGGTAAAATATTAATTACGTTTTAATTAGGATTAAATATATATTAAGAAATAAAAATCTTTATTTTATATTAACTTTTAGTCATTATAAAATCAGTAACGTTAAATTAAAGTTATTTTTAAAAAATTCGAATTATAAACTTTTAAAACTTTATATAGGGATATATAAAATAAAGCTAAAAAATTACAACTTACTATTAGACCATATTTTTAAGGTTTTAGTGTTTTTATAAAAATTTTTTTTTTAAAAGGATTTAGTTAATACATTAAACCCCTGCAGCTACTTCTTGACAGAAAGCTCTAGCCACGGCTGCGCTGCAAGCGCAGCTACAACCTTAAAAATAGGGCTTTATCTCGATGAGGTAACCTGCTAGTCGGCTTTATAGGTCCAGGCTATAGAACTGCTGCCTAGGACAACTCTTTAACCATAGATGATCCTTTGTTAACCAATTATATATGTAAAGGCGATTACCTACGGACTAGATTTATTCCCTCTTAGAATATATAGAACTAATATATAAGAGTTACTTTAAATTTATATATTAAATTATTATAACTACTAACATAATAGTATCTTTTAATTATTTATAACTATAATACGTTATACGACATAGCTAAGTATCTTTTAATTATTTATAACTATAATACGTTATACGACATAGCTAAGTATAGTTTAATAATAGTAATAATTAAGTTGTTATTAATTTTTTAATTAAAAGCCGCTTAGCTTACGATAAAAAAGTTAAGTAATAGTTAGCAATATTCAGCGAATGCCGTATCTTTAGAAAGATTTATATTAAGCTAACAGTTAATAACTTATCTGATGAAGATTTCGTCTTTATAAAAGGTTGAAAATTAAATAATTATAATGGGGCTGCGTTTAAGCCCTATTATTGCGCCGAATTTTGGTCGGTGCTAAGCTGCTAGAGCGCTCTACGCTAGCGCAGCGTTATATATTTTTTGCATATAAACAGTATTCTTGATATTCTCTTTTCTTTTCTTCTTAGTTAAAAAATAAAACTCTTTTAGGCCCCCTTTAACAGATCGCACAGGTTAAGACTTTTATATATTTTCTAACTTAATTAGCAGAGTAAAAGATACTCGAAATCTGTTGGATATAAGGGACATCAGTTATGTTATTTTATTCGGTCAGTTGCAGGTGCTGTTGCACTTATACAACTTTAAGTAGCTTAGCTACGGAACATGTATGGGCCGATCAGTAGGTGACCTTTCCGTATATAGGGTGCGCTAAGCACCTCCTAGCTAGCTGACAAAATCAGATAGAAAAATTTACAAGCGCTTCTTACAATGCCCAGCAAAGGTCCCTATAGGCCCGAAAGTGCAGGCGATACTGAACGTGATAATAAAAACCTTGACTTTTTCGCTAGTTTCCTTAAAGCAACGTATAAACTGCCAGTTCGAAAAAAGTAAAAAGAAAACATCCTTAACTAAGAAATGCGTAAAAAAGCTGTATATTATTAATAAAATTTACTAAACGTTACCGAATACTTTAAAAACGAATATATTAATTAAATAATATTTTTAACTAGTTAGACATTGAGAAAGCGGCTTCTGCCAATCTTAGTTTTTTTAAATAGAGCGATTATATAGCTTAGCCGACCTTTATTCTTAAAATAATTTAAGCGGCCGAGTCCATATTTGGTATTAAACAAAAGTTATTATTATAGCTAAAGAGGTTTGACAGGATTAAAAAAATGTTTTCTAGATAATATACTATAATAAGTTACAAATTAAAAACGAACGTTATCTTTATAAAAGAACTTGAAAATAATTTCCTACTATATATAAAAAGCTAAAACGTAATATATAACGGAGATTTATTATGTACCACGCTGTTAAAGACTTAAATAATAAATATAATCTTATAATCTTTTTTAAACGTTGTATAAATAATATAATAACTGATACCGAAAGAAAAAAGCGGCCGAGAATTTAAAGACTTAAGTTAAGTTAAAATTAAATACATTAGTTTATTATTTAATACGTAAAAGAATATTAGTTAATATAAGAGATATTTTAAAATTTATGAATATAAAGGTGACATTTTTAAAGGAAGTGTTAAATAAAAGGCCTATATAAATGTTAATTTTAACATATTTACTTAATAACTATAAAGCTTAAGTAATTAAGATTATAAAAATAACCAGCCGTTTTAAAGAAACAAGTTCATATAAAGAATTAAGCCGTTTTGTAATAATTTAAAGTAATAATAAAAGACTCTTAATTAATCCCGACGCCGAGAATAATATATCGAGGGTTTCGATTATAGGCCGATAAAGTCGAAAAGTTCAAACTTTGTTTTCCGCGTTTAAAAAAGCGTACGTTAAATTTCGTAAAAGAAAAGTTATATCTGCAAGACAATGAAATTATATTTATGATATGATTGTTTTAATTACACGACAAATCCTTTCCTTTACTTACCCGTAAAAGACGGTAAACCAGAATTAATTCTTTTAAGTTCTTTTAATTTGAAATACTTAAATCGAAAAACGAAGAGAGGAACAAGGTAAGTTCAGAATATCGGCATATTTAAAGACGAAAAGTAACCTAGAAGATAAAAAACATTACAAAATATAATATATACGGCTTTTAATTAATTATTAAATAAATGAATATACATAACGTTATATATAAGCTCGCGACTTAGACAAGCTCGCGATTCGTTTTTTGGCACTTCGCGATAACAAATCTAAATAAAGTAACTATAATGTCATAAATCAATTTTAACTAATTGGATTCTTTTTCGTTAAACGTATTTATAGCTTTTCTATAAATACGCGTATTATATTCGGGTTTGCCGGAAACGTTATACTTCCGTTTTTTCGTTTTAACCCTTTTACGATAATTGTCTTTAGCTGTTATTAGTTACATTTTTTATTATTATCTTCTTTTTCGGTTAAAAAAACTTATCCTTTTTATATAATGAATATTCTTCCTTTTTAAAAACGATTATTTTTAATTTTCCGACATTTACTGGAAATATAATTCGTTTTATATAATTAAACGGTTCTTTTTAAAAAAAGAAAACGGCTTTATATAAAACTAATATATAATAACCTTTTATTATAAAAGGAACCGACTTGATTACTTTTGTTAACGAATTATCTTAATAACTTCTTTTAATTAAATAAAGCTTTTATTTTATTAATTTCTGGATATTTTTAAAGGCTTTCGTAAGCGGGAAAATAAAACTAACAAAAGTAAACGAGAAAACGATCGGTATAAATATAACTAAACAAAGTTTTAATCCGGAAGAATTATCATTAAAATTAAATAAAATAAATTTAGTTTTCGCGAATCCAGATTTAATATTATCGGATATTATAATAATTTTAAACGTATCATAAAAACCGAACAGGAAATTTTCTGGGCGATATAAATATATCAACGTCGTATTAAACTTTAAATATATAACGAATAAACACGTTTTAAAACGAAAAAATAAGATACGTCGAAAAGTTAAAATAGATAAAAAGAATACGCAGGTATATAAAAAGTAATAATATCGTTATTGGCGTAATATTTTTGGAATTCGATTAAATAATAAGTTTCGTAACCGTTAAAAATAAAAAGAAGTTTAATTCTTTTCTTACATATTTATATATATTTATTAAAGTATTAAATTTATTTTAAGCTTAATTCTTTTATTATTTAATTATTATAATATATATGAAAATTTTAATTAAGTAATAACTAATATTTTCGATTTTAAAAATTAAAGTAAAGTTTTTAATTAAAATACTAAAAAGTAATAAGATTTAATTATACGAATTAATAATTTGTATTATTATAATGTATTTCCGATTTTGTATTACGTTGATTTAAATTTTTAACTTTCTTTTAATATTTATAATTATTATACCTAATATTGTAAAAAGTCTTATTGCAAATTTTATTTCGTTAAAATTATAAATACCTTTTTTTATAATATTGTATTTTACAATTATAACCCGAATAAATTTAAACTATTTAAAAAACGTTTTTAAATTTTCGTATAATATCCGTTAATAATTAATCTTTCGATTTAAACGTATCTTAAACTTTTTTGCCGTCGTATAAAATTCGACGCTTAATTAACCTTAACGCATATCGCGGCGCGTTAAGTTAGTAACAAATTCGCCATATTTTTAACATATTAAAGCCGGATAAAAAATGCTTACGTATTTAGGTTAAGGACCTTTTCGATAATAAATTTCTTTTTAGTCGGGGTTAATTTTCGCAAATTAAGGATAATATCGGTTCGGGCGCGTCGACCGTAATATCTAGCTCTTATAGTCGCTTCGGCAATATCGTATATAAAACTAAGCTTTTTATAATTAAGTTTTAAGTTTTATTTTTTTAGCTTAAACAGTTAGATTTATCTTAAATTCTTTTATAAAAGGTTTAATAACGCATATATCAATAAATAAATAAATAAAATAAGATAATTAAAATGTTAAAAAAACGAGTCGCGAGCTTATTTAAGTCGTAAGCTTATATAAGACGTTATATTATTATAAAGATTCTTTTTAAAACCTGAAGATTTATTATATATGTTAATTAATATACGAAAATTAAAAAAAGTTTAAAAGTAAAACGAGCTTTATTAAGAGAATACTAAAAAAATAAGAGGTATAAATATAAACATTAATAAGTCTAAGGCTGAAAGTTTTATTTATATTACCGATATCTTAAATTATTTCTTAATATATAGAAATCTTTATATAATATTTTATTAAGATTTTTATATCGTAAACTTTCTTTATAAAAATAATAAGAATAATAGGTAGTACACAAGTTTATTAAAAAAAGAAACGAAAAGTTAAGAAATTATATAAAAGGAACTTATAAGCGAAAATAATTTTAATAACAGCATTCGAGATTAAACTATAACGAGTAAATAAATAAAAGAACTCGATTAAGAATTTAAGAATTTTCAGTTATTTTAGTCGATATTAATAAAGCATTAACACTAAGAAAGAAATATTGATAAATAAGAAGCTCTAATTTAAATTAAAAGTTTTTTAAAAGTTTTTTCATAAAAGTTGTAGGACGCCTTATTACGTTATTATTAAAGAGTTAATTATAAAATTTAGCTGCGGGGTAAAGAATTTAGATAAGAAATATCGGTATTATAAGAACCTTTATACGGTATATCCTGTAATAAATTATTAATATTAAGGAAGATCCTAGTAAAAGTTCTTAATAAATGATATATTCGTGTAAGTAATTCCTTAATAAAAGCCCCGGTTTTATTTACAAACTTTTTTTAAAAGAAATGTACTCTTTTACTACGATTAACTTGCCATACTACTATGCTGGACAAAGTAGTAAGCTGGATACTTTTTCTAATATTTTAACTATTTAACTTTAATTTTTTCTAATAGCTATAATATGAAACGGCTTATAAAAAGCGAAGATAAATTTAGCCGTTCAAACTAAAAAAACGAAACCTGCAACGTATTTATAAAAAGCTTAATTTAATTTATAACGTCCCATATTCTATCTTAAAAATGCTATGTAACGGCAAGTACGCCTAAATCGAGAGTATTTCCAGTTTATAAACGTTGACTCCGATCGAAAAGATATCCATTATCGAACGAACCCTTTACTTAAATACGCAAACATTTTCTATTCGGCTTTAGCACGTTAAAAATATAACGAATTTATCATTTACCTAACACATTACGGCACGTATCGGCGTTACCTAAATATCGAGATTTGATAAATGGTATAAAAAAATTAAATAAATATAAATAAATAAATAAAAACAATTAAAGGAAAAATTAAAAATATATATATAAAAAGAAGGTTTAAACGCGGTTAAATCAGGACATTAATTATTAAAAACTTTTTATAGGAAAGTCTGAAAATATTTCGCAAATGATTCCAATTTATTCGGGCTATAATTGTAAAATACGGCATTATAAATATGATATTTATAACTTTAATAAAATATTCTTCTTAATACAACTTTTAATAACATATGGTATAATAAATATAAATATTAAAAAACGTAAAAGATTTAATTAAACGTGTTAATATAATCGAGAATAAATAATATTTATATAAACGGTTAATTTATAAGGTTAAGCTATACTGTTATTTAGTATTTTAGCTAGAAAATTTAACTTTAAATCTTAATATGGCGATAATTCAATATAACCGTTTAAAAGGTGGGTCTTAAATATAATAATTAAATAAGGGTCGTGTAAATTTAAATTAAATTTAACTTTTTAATAAATATATTCGAACGCGTAGAAAAAAAACGAAAAGTTTTTTTATTCTCAACGGTTACGAAAGTTATTATTCGATCGAATTCGAAAAATGTTACGCAAATAACTATATTATTACGTTTTATATATTAACCCATTCTTTTTATTAGTTTTAACCTTTCGACATATTTTATTTTTCCGTTTTAAAGGGCGCTTATTCGCTTTATATCTAAAATTTAATACGATATTATCATACCTATATTACGAAAAAAAATTCTTGCCAGCTTTTACAACGCGTTTGAAATTGTTAAAACGTCTTATAATATTAAATCCGGGTTTATAAAAGCTAGAGTTATTCTATTTAATCTTAATAACGTTTTTCTTAATTGGAAAAATTTCCAGCTACACTTATTCTAACCGTTTTACCGTTTGCCTCCGCCGGTTCTATTCCTTCCTTTCTTGCGAAAACCCTTAAAAATATCCGAGAAGTAACGAAATAAGGACGTCATTTATAAAAGATTAAAAATTACGAGAGTAATTCTCTAACAAAAATAGTCGAACCGGTTAATTTTTTAACAAAAAGTAACTTGTTACTTTTATATAAAGTTATTCTTTTCCGGAAAAAAACCGCTTAATTATGCGAAACGAACTATATCTTAAGTAAATATCGAAGGTTTAAAAATAAACGTTTTTTTAAATTTTTTTTTAAAAAAGGAAATATTTACTATACAAAAGGGATAAGCTTTTCTAGCCGGAAAAAGAGGAGTGGTAAAAAAAATTCAGTTTATAGCGGCTAAAGATAATCGTCGCAAAAGGGTTAAAACGAAAAAACGAAAATATGGCGTCTACGATAAGCCTGGACATAATGCGCGTACTTATAAAAAAGCTATAGATATATCTAGCGAAAACGAATCCGATTAGTTTGAATTAATTATTTACGTTATTATTATTTTACTTGAGTTTATTATCGCGGAATGCTAAAAAGTGTTCAGCTTACTAGTTTGTCCAGCTTAGTAGTATATTACGTTATCGGGCGCTAAATGCAATAACTGAAAAAAACTGGCGCTTCTAAGCTTTAATTATTAAATCTTTAAAGCTGTTATTACACGCCAAATAATTTATGAAGCTAATAGTATAAATAACGTTTTATAAAACTAGAATTAAAAACGAGATAAATAAAAACCCGCTTAATAAACGCGTTTAAAGGTATTCAGGTAATTAATAATATTATTTATATTATACGGTATTTCCGTAACGTTTTAGCATTATATAAACGAAATGCGAAGGTAATATTTAAACGTTTTTTACTTTGCTTAATGTTTTATATAAGCTTCTTAGATATACAAGCTCGTGGAATACTTTTTAATATCTTGTAATAACTAATTCAAAAATCTTAACTATAATATATTTAATTAATTTCAATTAACCTCACTCTCTTACACTAACTATATTTATAGCTTTTTAAAAAGTGCTTATAATAAATTAAAGCTCATTACGGACGTTATTTTACTTTTTAGTCTTTTTAACCCGTATGTAATCGATTACTTCTTACCGTATTTAAGCTAATAATACTCTCATATCGAAAATTTTAAAGCCGACCAAAAAGAAAACGATTTTTAACCGAATTTTTAACCTATATACGCGAACGTTTTTTATCCCGCTTTAATACGTGCAAAATATGCGCAAATACGTCGAACTAAAAGATTATAACGTTTTATTATAAGGCAAGGTTATAAAGCACGTTACAAGTTATAAGGTATGTTATAACGTATATTCCGAGACTTGTTATAAGTCTTATCAAGGTATTATAAGACTTATCGAAGCAATAATTCGATTTTACGCCTTTAAAAGAAATTAATAAAACGTTTTTTTAAGAAAGATATTTATTATATGATATAAATAATTTTTGGGTTAATAGAAAAGGTAATAATAAGAAGATTATTCTTAATAGCTACTAAAAGTAGCTATCGCGGGTAGGCTAAAAAAACTAATAATAAAATAACGCCCGTAGCAAACTTTAATATAATATAGTAATTTATTAAAAAGCTGTAAATATAAACAGGGAAAGAAAATACCAGTAGTTTAATACATTAAATATATTATAATTAAGTTATTTGAATTAGTTTTTATAATATACTAAAAAGCATCCGACGAGTTTATGTGCTCGAGGAGCTTATATAGTACGTTATATAAATATCGTCGTTAAATTATTTTTTTGGTTATTTAAAGAAAATTAAATATAAAAGATAGAAAAGGGTTCAAATTGTTTAAAAAAGTAGGCATTAGCTTTAATATATTTATATACGAATTAGTTGTTAAAACGATAAAATATTTAACGTTTATTATAATAGTAAGACGAGAAATACGGATAGATTTAAAAAAGAAATTACGTACGATAAAGGAACGAGAAGTTTTTAAAACATTAAAAAGGATACGAAACTCGTTAAACTTAGTTAACTTTTACGGCAAATTTATAGGTCGTTATGTGAAATTAATAACATTTTTAGTTGTTTTTATTTAAAAAGATATATTATTTCATTAATAAAAAAGAATAAAGGCGTTTAAACAATTTAAAAACGCCTTCGTACTAAAATTAATTCTTATATAGTAAGATGTTAAAAAATATTACGATGATAAAAGCAGACTACTTTAGATACGTTTTTAAAGAGTGCTTATTTTAAATTAATAAAAAAAGAATATTACGCCTAATTATTGACTACTCGAAATAACAACCCGCTGATAAATTTAGTTACGAAATATATAATAAGGAGATTTTAACAGTAGTTAATTATTTTAAAGCTTAAAATATAAAATTACGTATTATAATAATACTATTTTAAATAATTACTAACTATAAAACCTTAGAGTATTTTATAAGTAATATAAAGTTTATAAAACGCTAAATAAGACAATTTGAAAATCCTTTACAGTTTAACTATTATTTATAGTTCTAGGTAAGCCGCTTACATATTAAAGCCGAGACGTTTTTATATAGCGAATAAGAACTGCTACGAAAAAGATGAGTAAAAAAAGAGTAGGTCGGATATTTTAATTATAATAAATGAATAATGTTTTTTATTATTTATAAAAAGTAAGAACGGCGTAAATAAACTACTAATAGTTAATAATACAAATATATTAAGAAATAATCTACTTTAAAAAGCGTAAAAATTTTAATATAACGAAAATGTTAAAAAGATTTAAGACGTAATATATTATTATTATTATTGTTATTATTGTTATTATTGTTATTATTGTTATTATTGTTATTATTGTTATTATTGTTATTATTGTTATTATTGTTATTATTGTTATTATTGTTATTATTGTTATTATTGTTATTA
>QJNU01000216.1:0-109397 GCA_004154915.1 Monosporascus ibericus
CCCCCCCCCCCCCCCCCCCTTTCACCTCCTTCACCTTCATTCCCCGCGCAAGCTTAATACTCACATCCCGCATCTCCTCCAGAGGACACGGATACGTGAGCAGCGGCTTCCCACCCTTTATCGTGTCCACCTGTAAATATTCCTCCGGCCTAATTTGCGGACTTACGATCCAGCATCAAGGACTCGCCGCGGCAGCCTTGCTAGGTAACTCCAAGATACAGGATGGAATCGCCGGAGAGAAGGCCGATCCGTCTCTCCAAAGAAATGCTTCCGCATTGAGAAGTCCGTTTTTGGGGGCTAAGCAGTTTTATGCCCTTCTTCCGGACGACATTGAGCGACTAAACATAGGCTCATCAAGAAGCAGACTCTACTACTTGCGAGTGTTCGGCTCATTTGAATATCCTCGGCTACCCGGCCCAGACTACATTCGGCTCCTTCATCTGGATCCGCCTCCGATAACCCCTCGGAGTTAAGAGGCTGTCTCAAGGTTCATAAACTCGGCGCGCAATGCGAATATGAAGCTATCTCATACGCCTGGGCCGATTATCCCGAGTTCAACCAGACTCTCTTCTGGAAAATCGAGGTTTGAAGATTGCCGGCAATCTGTATGCCGATATCATGGCGTATAGCTATCGCGACCGCGTCAGAGTACTGTGGGCGGACGCTGTATGCATTAATCAAGCGGACACCGTGCAGAAGATTCAGCAAGTCGCCATCATGGCTGATATCTACAGCAAGGCAAAAACAGTGCAAATCTGGCTCACGCCAGCCTCGGGATGGGTGACGAACGCTATGAACTTCATGGAAAATCTCCCGTCGAAAGCAGAGTCTTTGGGATCAGTGGTGAAGTGGATCAGCCTCGATGGACCCAAGCTGGCCTTCTCTCAACATCTCCAATGACGAAGCGAGAAGTCTCATTCACGATGCCATCAAAGCCCACGTCGATTATCTCCTCATTCGCTCGTGGTTCAATAGAGTATGGACTGTTCAAGAAGTCACCTTGGCCGCGAAGCTGGCCGTATTTTATGGATATTCTACCATGGACTGGACTGCTTTCGCCCGCGCTTTGGAAATACTTCGCGGGGGCTCTGAGGCAAGTGCCACAAGGAGAAGAGCGGTCGAGGCTAGAAGGTCTCAAGCCGGCCTGGGAACTTGTACAGCACCGGGACGTCTTCAGACTGCTGGATCAGCATGGTGGTAGGAACCACCATATAATGACCAATCTTGTCGGGAACCAGATGGGCAACAAGGCTTGTTCTGATGGTTGCCACAGAGTCTAAGCAATGCTGGCAATGACGGGATCTCCATGCGCCATAACTCCGGATTATGAAAAAACCGTAGCCGAAGCTTATACTGAATTCACCAGGAAGTATTCCCCAAAGAGACAAATCTATAAGGCCGGACTGCCGAAGACAACCCCACACAAATCCGGAGGATGCGGACATCGGCAACAAGAATGATCCACGGTCGCCGATTGACATCACCAATCGCAACTATCTGCCTCCTAGGGTACCGGAATTCCGCCCATCATTAAATCTTGCATGGGCTTCGCCATTCACTAGAAGCTATTGTACCACCCCAGGGCTCCTTTCTACTTCCTCCCGCATCCAGAAATGTTCAATGTCATGTGCGTCACAGCGCACTATCTTCGATACTATTGGAGCAACCAGTTTGGAATATGACGCGAAAAGCGCGCTGTATTGTGTGGATGATCCAGGGTTCTACTTTTCAGTCATCAATCAACTGCAGGAAATACCTTGCTTTTCTCCCGACCTCGTAGTTCAACCCATATCAGAAACACTGCGGTTGATCTTAGCCAAAACCTTGACAAGCGGAACCAGCGAATGTCATGGAGCAGAATACCTCTTAGCGCGGTACACTATGTTCCAGAGTCTCAGTCATCTCGAACAAGGCAGCTTGCCTTGGCTGACTGCAATCTGGGATCTCGTCGCAGCACATTGCTTTGCTCTAACCGGAGAAGTATTTCAACGCGTGCTCCTCAAGATACTGGGAGTAGAGTCTGGACCGCTTTCTACGGATAGCAAAGTCACACATGGGTTCCTCGTTTACATAGCTAATATCCTCGTTTCCAACCGGTTGTTCGTAACTATGGAAGGAGACATAGGACTTGCCCCAAGTGGTATTCGGAGTGATTTCGTTGCCATCTTTAGTGGCTGCGATATGCCATACGTGGTTCGACCTGTAGGGAGGGTGAAGTGCAAGGATGAGCTACTTGAAGGGGGCACTCCAAGTCATTGGGCCATGCTATCTTCACGGAATCATGAACGGAGAAATCTTCACGGACCGGAATGCGCCCCAGTTCTCGTGGTTGAAATGGACAAGGCATGCCGACGATACGGCTGATTCTTTAGAAGGGTGGATGATGCTGATCTAATGCGGGAGTAACCTGAATAAGTTCTCATGTACTTTCTTGGCTCTAGAGCTGCGATTTACCTGTTTGAGGCTCACAACAACACCTCGAGCGCTTTTCAGAGATGCGAAAGGAGCTTCTGCCGTCACTTCCCAGCGAGGTGCAGCCGCCGGATTTGCAATGTGGGTGAGATGAAGACGTAGACAATGATCAGGAACCGTAGGGTACGGTTTAATCATGCATCAGTGACATGTTGTAGCCACCAGTTACTGTGTATACCCCTGGATTTTGCCAGCTCAAATTTTGTTTTATTAGTTTACCTGTGAGTTGAATACGAGAATCATGGATATAGAGGCTGGTCATTGCTTATTTCGTGATTTAAATGTATCCTCAACCTCTTTTAAGCGAATCTCGGGTTTCGACTGGTCGACTATCACACTTTGAAGGGGTCCAACCCTTCTGGGAATTAGATGGCAGTAGAAACCGATTTTCTGGTGAAGCCCTGCGAGGTTGGCGGTATATACAGCGGCTATCACGACTGAAAACAAAGTTTCACGGCTCCCTGAGTACATCGTAGGATTTATCGAAGGCATAAATCCACAGCCCTGAGCACACAGGGTGGGGCTCCATTGACTCTTAGTTAGGTATACCGCTCACCGCATGCTTATGACTGTTGAAACAGTAGGCCGACGGACTTTTCAGTATAAAGCAATTTGTGACTATTCGAGCAATTATGGCCTACACAAACATTCAGAACGTTGTATCAAAGCCACTGGCGTGCGGTTGCCGTCATTGATGATCGTCATGGGTAGGTAACGTGGAACTGACATCATAGTGCATCGTGATTAGCCAGCATGAGAACAACACATAACAACGTATAAATGCAAATAGTCTTACCATTCCATATCGCCAAACGATGCAGACACTCCGCCAGCACGTACGATCTTTTATTCGGCAGCGATACAACATCATGTCTACAGTTGAGAGGACTTCGTTGTCAGTCGATGGACCAAAGCCGTCGAACAACCGAACCAAGTCTGTGGGCGACTACGACGGCCTCGCCCACCCGCCGCACTCATCGAGGCTACCCAGTAAATTCAAAGGGCGAATTGAAGTCGAGCCGCTTAACATCCAGGTAGAGGACGTGGCCGATGGCTTCGTCCCCGGCTTTCTGCACATGCCGCCGGACTTCGTATCGCCGGCTCCCAAGACGCACCACCGCACGGCCGCCATCCTCCTCTCCGGGGCCGGCGGCGGCGTCGTCGGACCCAGCTCCATGTACCTCTCGCTCGGCGACAAGCTGGCCGCGCTGGGAACAGGCATCCCCGCGCTCCGCCTCGACTTCCGGTTCCCGGCGCGCAACCGGTATTGCGTGGAGGACGTCAGGGCGGCCATGGTCTACTTGAGCGACATGTACGGGCTTGACCGCTTTGTGCTGGTCGGCTGGTCTTTCGGGGGCGCCCCCGTGTTCACCGTCGGCGGGACAGACGAGCGCGTGGTCGGCTGCGCCACAGTGGCGAGCCAGACGGCCGAGACGGAGGGCATTCGGCGACTCGCGCCGCGGCCCGTACTACTACTACACGGCACTGGCGACCGTACGCTCAGCCCCTCCTGCTCGGAACGCCTGTACGCCTTGTACGGGAGCCGGGGGAGCAGGCAGCTGCGGCTGTTCGACGGGGACAACCATGCGCTGAGCCACAACGCGCAGACGGCCGAGGGCGTGTTGCTGGATTTCATCGCGAAATGCGCGGGGCTGCGCGTTGATGACGTGGAGAAGTCGGCCGTGGCTGACCAGAGGCTCGTGGATGATGGCGAGAGGACCGAGTTGATGAAGAGGGGCGGCGACCTGAGGACCCCTGAAAGTACGGATTAGGTCAAGCATATACGTAAAGTGGTCCGTTCCTGTACAAACGTTCATAACTCATGTGAACCGTGATAATAAATGTAGTCTGTATCAGCCTATTATAGTAGAGGCTCCTGAGACGGGTTTGTTCATCAGGTCGCTACTACATTTCCCGCCGCAGAGTCGAGAGGTCGGGACAGTCAACATCATGAACAAAAGCCCACATTACAGTATGTCTGGTGAAAGAGTTCGCAGGTGGAAAAGCAGAATTAAGTCACAGATACGGGGTTTCATACTGGACTTTTGAGCCCATTCACGGGTCTATAACGTCCGCTTCTCCGGCTATATACATTTGTATATGGCAGGTGGCCTAAGTTAGGGGACTGATTCTAGGTTTCTCATTGCACATTGGCGACGCACTTCAAAACTTATAGCAGTAGCCTCAATTAAGAATAGGAGTACCGTCAAGAAGTGTTCAAGGGGAGATGAGAATTAAGCAACTGTAGGAGTAGACTCTTAGTCCTAAGATAGACTATATCGTAGTAATCACCTAGGAGTTCTGCACTACTAGGTAATTATGCAAGCAATGGTAATTAACAAAATCTTGTAAGCACATAAACGGGCTCTCAGTAGCCAGAGAAATTTTAAGGGGTATACTTTCATATTAGAAGTAGTTCCCGTAGAAGTTCATATTCTGATAGGCATTGGGTGTACTTAGTGCTTCACGAGACTATTGCTTCTCTTCAGCATTTATCTTTTCCGCTTATCAGCGTAAATCAAACGCCGAGCCTGCCCGCCGCTTGGTGATCAACACAAGGCGAGAGTAACTCGTGACCATCAAAACTCTCCACTCCAAGGGAAGTTCGCCTCCGGATACTTCCACATGTACACATCCTCGAGCACCTCGGCGACGACATCGGCGAGAGGCCCATCGTTGACGTTGTCCTCCGAGCCCACATCGTCGCCACAAGCGCGATCACACCGCAGGGCGCGATAAAGTTCTTGCAGCTCCGAGTCTAGCAGCGTCGCGACGGCGAGACCGGCCCAGAACACTAGAGTTCCGAACCACTCGTCGCGGTGTCGGCACTCCCAGACCGTGCAGTCGCGCTCGTGGCGGCGCCACCAGGCGACGAGCTCCGGCAGCGCGACGCTGCCGAGGAGCCGGTGGAGGGGCCCGACCCCGGGGCGCCGGCCGGCACGGGCCAGCACGCAGCGCAGGTACCAGGGCCAAGGGGCGATGTCGCAGTAGTACACCGGCCCGTCGTTGCGGCAGCAGGTCGGACAGGCACCCATGTGCCTTGTGCGGATGTGGCGCGGCATCTCGAGGTCGAGGAGCAGGGACGCGAGGCCGTGGCGCGGGACGATCTGGCAGCGCCTGCGGTGGGGGCGCGGGCAGCGGCCGAAGTCGACGGTGAACTCGAGGGGTCCGTCGCTGTAGTGATGGTCCTGGATGATGACGCCCTGGATCGAGTTCCTCCGCCGGAGGTTGAGGTTGTGGACCGCCATGATGAGCTTGAATATGCTAGTTTGGATTCCGACAAGTTTGCAGGACCATGTCGTTTTGGGATTCCAGAATTTGATGCTTGGTTGCTTGCCCATTCCGTGATGATCTTATTGAAGGATCCCGCGTCTTATATTTTCGGAGGAAGAAGCCCTCTTTCACTATGGACTTTGTGTGCCTCGTTCTGGAACCAGCTTATTGTATCCTTTATGTGTGCTCGAGCATGGGCTTAGAACTAAGGAGAACAACATTTTTATCTTTCACTCTCGCCATTTCAGGCGCGGTCACATTTCATGCTGTGCGATTCTATATAGGCCATCTCGACAGAATCAAGCTGTTTGGCACCAGCTCCTTCTTATGCTGCGATGGCACGCATAAGCCCTTTGTTAAGTAAAGCAGAGAACAACCTCAGAAGGAATAAAGACGCTTGTCTTGCGATGTAATTGTGCTGCTTTTAGACAAAGGCTCTCATGGAACGCTTCAGTGTATCAGAGATTGGGTGATCGTGGGTACCTACCAGTTTTCAGTTCTAGTGCTAATTCAGGAATAGACCGAGTTTGGGGTTCCTCCTCGCTAGACGAAGGACGTATCAGGCAAGCACAATGAAATTCTGCAGGGAAGTGCTTGGAGTATAACCACGTACCTATAGAATATGGCGTCGCGATGGAGAATGCTGGGTCTGAAAGGACAGGCGTTATCCTCTTGAGGTAAAGCTTGCTCCCGAACCTATAACCGTAACTGTTACGTGATGCACTCTGTGCGTCCTGCCAGCCTTCTGAAGTGCTTCCTTGGACCGAGCTTCCAAGCCATCGTCACGCCGCCATAAAATCCCCCACATCCCGAATCTCCTTGTCTCCAACCGCAGACGAGGCGCTACCCCAGCGCCCCTTGTTAGTGGCGGCATTGTATCATTGGTCATGGGCCTGATGCGTCTAGAACTCCACCGCTCGTTTGGAATCGTATATTCGGGCTTGAGAAGTACGTACATACGAACCATGCGGTGCGAACGCGCCTTACGTGATGAAAGCCGCCCTACATGATGAAAGTGGTCTGGAAGAGCTGCGCCGCTGCAGGGGAACCCTGGCCTTGCTTTGACGTCGACCCTGGGTTCAATCGTCCACGCGGATGTGACCACGACGCCACGCGCTTCGGAGCCTGGAATGAAGCAAATGAAGTGGACGACTCGCATTCCTGCACCATGGGTTCGCGAAGTCGTCCTCGTTCTGGCACGGAGAGGAGGCGGTGCAAATCTCCGCTCCAACATTAACTCAATATTGAATGCAGGTTTCGTTGCTTTGCCTGACTCTTCCATGTGCGAGAGAGACAGGAACCAGTGGTTCCTCCAGAGAATGCAATCTCGATATCCCGTCCCTGGCTCCTTTTGGACAGCTCACACCCCTTAACCTGGTTCGGAAGTGAACAGATATGCCGTAGTGCTTACCGTAAGGGTCTCCGGCCAGTCCCCGGAGCTGGGGACCATGCGGGTTCTGTCCTGTTGAGGTGTGATTTACATCACTACGGGATGCCGGGAGCGAGCAAGCTTTGGTCTTGTAAGCGCGGCCCGAGATCTCGATCGATGTGCCGCGGGGCCCCTCACATTCCCCCACACGACGGCTTTCGGCGTATCCGATGTTTAACTCTCTTCATGACTCGTGCCGAGCCTGTGACAAGTCGGCAGGAGGTTTGACATAAAAGCTTGCGGTTGTCCCAAATAAACTAGGAACTTCACAGGCGATTCGGGTACGAAGACAAAGTATATTAAAAATCGGAATAATGCAATTTAAATAAAGGACTAATTAAAACACGCTGGAGCACCTCGTAGATGCCTATCTGTTAAATCCAATAAGCTATTATCCAAGGCGTCGTTGAACGGCAATTTGAAAGTGCGCAAATTTTTTAGTCAACCACCTGGTCGGTAAATTAGTGGGACCGCTGCTACGCAAAGTAACCCATTATTCTGGCAACGAAGCCTGGACGTCTGGATATTCTCATGCATGACATCGGTCTACTGCGCCTTCTATATATATGGGTACATATATAGGTACATATGAATACCATGGGGCCTTGGACGCGCAAACGTATTGCTGCCCGGTGATATGAGTGACTCGCACCATTCCTTGAGCAAGATGATCGCAATACTGGTCTCGATTGAGTCGTGACCACATGGTCTGATTCTCACAGAGGCCGATACACGGTGCCACCATTGGACTGCAGCTCACAGCCATGCTTAACAAATTGGGGTACATGCATGTTCTGAAGGCCACCGGACTTGTCGGGGCTACATTTCATGTTAGGTCCGAGCGCTAGTTGGTACTCCGTGTCGGTCGCAACCATCTGGTAACGCTGTTTGGAATCAAACCTAACATGATATGTAACTCCCACCTCGGACGTATTGCCCGGCTTTCAGAACAGACGACCAGGTCTATGATTCACAATTCAGATGTGATGTCTTAGATGATGATGAAAAGTCTAAGGAGCATGTGGCTTATCTGCCGGAATACGCTTGATGGGTTACAAAGATCGGATGGCTCCTACCGATGGTATAGAGCTGAAGTGGTACTGGCGTCGAGCGGCTTCCTGGATTCAGGGGTAACGCGATCTAGAAGGCGGCAGACAAGCTTGTCGGCGATTCGTCATCCAATAATATCCTTGAAACCCAGGCTGCCCAAGCTGCCAACGATTATTAGGTCAGTCATGGTCAGGAGGGACGCCTGACGAATTGCTGGGAAGCTCCGTGTCTAATAATAACAAAACGGGGCAGCCAGGCTTCTGAATGCCAAGCCGGTGCCGAAGTGGAGAAACCCGATGCTTCAATTGGCTGTCGTCGTATAAGCGACGCGCAGAGGTGAATGGAAAGATTGCATCAAATCGCGAACGCCATCAGCCCCATGGGAGTATCCCTGGTACTCAGGCCACTGAGACAGGACTGAGAGACGATGGACCCTAACATGATGCCTGCCATTCCTATTCTGTTTGCTTGTCTTCGATCTCGCGCGACCTCTGCGTACTACTGTCAGCTAATTGTGCGGTGTTTCGCTCGAGTCGTGGCCTCAGATGACGAACATCCCAAGTCTTGTCCTCGTCGCCATCGTCCGTGCCGACGATGGAGTCTTGCCCTCGCTGTCTTGAAACCCGCGACACACCCCTGTCAGTGTGGGCTGATAGAATGTTGCCCTTTAGAGTCCATGACACATAATGGTATGATGCATCATCTCAACCGGGGACGCTAACGAGCTTCATCCTAGTTCCGATGTCGCTTGTTACCTTTGGGAATCAACGAACATTTCCGCAGTGAAGTAATAACACGTATCCAAGTGTATATGTTGTGTGTTCAGAGGAGCCAGTCGCACAGGCAGGCGCCCTTCGCAACAGAAAAACCAAGGCGTCCCTGAGTGCACCACCAGCGCGGACGGTGTGCGGCTTATTATTCTCACCATCTCTGCGCATGCTGATGGTCACATGAGCAATTCTACATGCGAGTGAGGTCCGATATGTAATCGATCGGTTTCAGTTTTGAGTTTAGTGTTAGTGGATCTCAACTGCCGACCCTGACCTCGTGCGTAGCGTCCACAACTTGTCTCATGCAAAACCGGAGAACGCACAAAATAACGATACCGAGCTATGCCTCAAGGGAAACATCGGTAAACATCGCAACATCATCGCAGACGAAGTGGAATTACCGATGCCGGCTCTAACCTTGAGGCTGCGTGAAGTCGGCTGATAATGAATCCCTGGCGCCGAAGTTGCCGAGGAAGTCTGAGGCGGCACGCCGGCACATATGGCTTTGCGGAGATACCGGAAGAAAAGATGATTCTTCATCAGGGTCATCGAATCTTGAACAGCTTCTGAGGAACACGTAGCAATTGTGTAATAGATATTTTTAAATTGAATTAATTTGGAGGGGTTAATGCAACTGCTCGTATGTCTCTCTACCGCACCTTGGTCGACGGTGGTGGTTCTCAATATCCGGATTCCACAAGTTCCGATAACTGGATGGAATTTCCACACAAGTTGATCAAAGTCTTAACGTTCCCGATTGTATTGGGATCCCTGTCAAAATGCAACAGCCTAACGTCGGAGATATCGGTTGGCTCTATATTCGAGATGTCATTTATCAGGCTAAGTAAGTAAAGCGAGATGGGCAAGACCGACAGTGCCATGTCTTGGGTTCGGACACAATATACATTGAGGACAGAAGTTTCAACATCGTGCCCCTACCTCCAGGAGCCAAGCAATCAACCGTGGGCTGAAAACAACGGTCTTCCAGCGCTTACTTCTATGTACGGAGGCACTTGGTACACGACGGCGAAATTTCGCTGTCGATACCTCGTAAGCTATGACAAATCCCCCGACAGTTCGCCGCGGAGAATTACTAGACGACGTTACGACCTCGGTGAGTGATGCAACCCACGGATTGAGCGCTCACCGAGTGGAGCCTCAGGGTTACATTGGTAATACCGTAAGGCTAAGGGCCCCATCTGTCATCCAGCGAACCCCTGTGCTTCTCTCGTGCATTCAACAAGTGTCCAACGGTCGAGAACATTCAGTGGACGAGTGACTTCGTAGGGTAGTGCTATAGAAATTAGGTCCCAAACTTTCGATGATTTTTCAGCGCTAGCCCAGTTACTCCCTAGCTGCTTTTGGGCTAGTTAATCTCTAAGGGGAGATGGATGTAATATTTTCAAAAGAGGAAGCGAACATGGGAAGAAAACTATGAACGCATTCTTATCGCAACAGGGTTAATGAGCCCGACCGTGGTGGGAGTGACGAGTCAAACAAAAGACACAGACAGGTAACCTCAACGAGGGTAAAGTGACCCGAGGGAACGTTGTCATGCACCCTGCAGCTGCTTTGCTGGGAATGCGGCCCATCATGCAAGCCAGTCCACCTAGGTGGGAGAGTGGGTGACGCAGAGATAGCCGAGATGGGATGGTAGGAGGAACTGTCACCAATTCACCAGTCTTAAGAGTTTTTGGAGCCGGCACGGAGAACGCTTCGGAAGGGGAAATCCACTCGAACCAAACTGACAGCTGGTAGCGGTGACAAGGGTGCAGTGCCATATCCACAGGATGTGCATAGATAGGTGGGTATTTTATCAAGCGACCGAGACGCGGCGACGTAAAAGAAAACGTGCTGGGCTTGAGGGCCGCCAACGGGGTGAAGATGCGTAATAACACAAACTCGACAAGCTCCGCTATTAAAGGTCTCGAGCAGACTTTCCCACAAGGGCAGCTCCGAATGCCATTTTTGCTCAAGCGACTCCTCTCCGCGAGACACCACTGCGACTTCGGCAATGATTCAAGTTGACCGGCTATTTGTCTCTCATTTTCTGTACCCAGGTATCACGCAGAAGCAGAGTTCCGAGTTTTAGGCTATTTGCATCCCTCGCCGGTTGAAGGAAGCGGCGTTGGCGCACATAGCGGTAGTCCTAAGCGGCAAGGGCGCCTCTCGTGACGGCCATCTCGTCGGCTTGTGGTAAACCCCGACGGTGACTGCAGGTAGGTTGGTTGCACGCACACTAAGCCGGGAACCACGTGCACCGAGCAGAGGCCCGACCCGTCAGCCAGTTAGGTATGCTGCATACATGCCTACCTAGCGGACATGTAGCCGCTGTCTGGACTCTTCTCATTGATGGGCCCAGAACTGAAGAGACCAAAATGTTTACATATCGCAAGAACACTGTTTGCATCGCCTTCGTGTGGGCAGGATGCGAAGCTCACGATCATAACATATAGGTAAATAAAGCAACTTCTTAAGCAATATTCAATAGATGGCATCAACAGCTTGGGTAAGATTTGTACTTCCGAAAACCGAGAGACAGTTATCAGCAAGAGGAAGCTGGGCTCCGATCAGATTAGACTTTTGCTTTTATCATGTAGAGCGTTCGTGCCGTGCGACTTCGGCTTGAGGCCAGCTTATCAGCTTCTGACCTACTGTACGTAGATAGTACAATATGCGGTATAATGAACGGTGTTATAATCGGGACCGCTAAGGCTGAAGATACAAAACATCAGCCTCGCGACACATTGGATTTAACGTCCAGCATATACACGCTGTCATGCACCGGCACAGAAGAGTTTACATACAAGTGAAGGCGTTCAGGTTCTTCGCCATTGCTCCTCGGGTGGATGCAGATAGTGGAGTGCATCTCAGTTTCAAGGTCTTAACGCTGTAGTGTAGGGAGCTGAAGGAGTCTGGCTTTCTAGCAGCATCAAGATGCGACCGTTCATTTTCTCCACCGATATCAATAATTCCCCTATGCCCGTGTTACAGGAATAGAGGCACATCTCGTTAGCGGCAGGTTCCGTCATGAAGTTATATGGCTGCGATAATGGCACGCTTATCTGATACCAATTTTATTGAGATTTGTCTTTGTTACATGCATCTTTCAGCAGTTCCGATCTGGCGGTGTCGGGAAAGAGAGTAAAGAGCGGGAAGAGGCGATCAACAGTTCTCCCGGCGGACCCTAGAACGCCCATCATTTTAGCTTCGTTGAGACAAGCTATCGTCAAGCACATCAGGAAAGAGCCACGAGCGCAATGCGTGCCCACCCGGAGTCGTTATGCGCGCTCCAACTTTTCAGACATAAAACTGATGAGCAGCGATGGAAAAGTATGGTGATATTTTCGACCCAGCTCTTCTCAGCCCCTCATCCACTGGAGCAGGAAGCGGTCCCCTGGCTTTTCGATTACTGACCAGTCTCTCCCGGTTTCGCTTAATCTGACAAGTTCCGTACATACGGAGTATCAGTCAGTTCTCGCCGGGCTCGATGCACGCATCCGTCGCTGCCCACTTGCTACTTCAGACGACTGGTCGTGAACAATGTTGGTCGTGTCATCTGTGTACCTCTGGAGTTTGCCATACAAACCCTGACGGCCTCGTGACAAGAGGGCCTCGCTAGTTGATTACATTACTGCCCCTCTTGGCAGGTCGGCTGTTGTAAGTGTGAGATAGAACCCCCACTCTCATCCAGCTCTCAGCCGAGTAACCAAGAGTCGGGCGATGCGAGGAGTCTCTGGCAACACTGGGTAGGATTCTGACCGCTGTAGAAACACTCCGCCCGGCTTGACTGACCGACTCATGTATTCTCCTCTGGGGCGCAGGCGAAGCACGGGCAGTTCAACGCGCCTTTCCGTTTATCAGGCAAAGCGGTGGACCAGGAGCCCTCCGGACGCTAATTATTGCCGTCCTTCCCATGCGTATCTACATGCCACCTGTCGATAGACGCGTACTCCCAGAAGTACGCAGGGAGTCCTCCCTTTATCGTTTCCTTTCCATTGACTGACCAAGTACAGACCATTCTAATCTACATGGGTTGAGATACAGTAGAAGATGACGAGCGCCGTCGTATGATGCGTCCCTGCTCGGATCTAAAGTTCTTGAGTCAATGCCCCACTGTAGCACGCTGAAGAGTAGTAAGCTGACAGCGGCAGTTTGCTCACCCTCAGCATGATCAAGTTGGAGAATGCAACAGAAAAGAAAATAAAGTGATAACGATAACTCGTCTCTTTCCGATTCTGGCACTGTTCCAATGAAGTGGGGGATGTGCGCCGTTTTGTTCCGCCTAGACTCCGCTAACCATGAAACCCTTGTCCCGACCTGCGCCAAATGCGTGCCTACGCGCCTTCGCCAAATGATACCCCCATGAAGACAATCCAAGTTCAAGGATTCGCACCCCGGTCTGGCCTAAAAACGTATGTCCATCTCCTTGTGCGCCCCTTTCTCCCCCAAAACCCAATTTCCATGTTCTCGGAACCCGAAACATCCTGATCTTTCCCATCAGGTGCGTGGTCCAGCGGGATCCTGATCGCATGGCTGTCGGCCAATCGTTTGCGGGTCGTACCGACGGACGGAGGCCCAATACAATGTACCGTATGTGTTTACATTGTCGGCCGAATTCGCCAGAGGTCATCACCTAACATATTGTGACGTCTTGTTCCGTCTTATCATATACTCCCACTCCACAGTGGGTGGAGGCCGGCAATCACCTGGTCAGTCAAATTAGCAGCCGTATTGGGGAAAGTGGCTATCGAGTTAGTGGGCATGGATACAAACGTGGCGAGCCCAAGAGCCAGGTTGTGCGCATGTCTCTGTGGAGTTCTTGTAATTCAAGCCAAGCGGGAAATGAGTCGACCTACAGCATACTTCGTCGCCTCTGGAGAAAAGAGAGCCAAGTTAATATTGCTAAAGTCCGCCAGAGAGGAAATTTCTAGGCTCGGCCTCACCTCCATTCCGCCAGCGTCACGCTAGGCTCACACCTCTTCTCCGTCTTCCTAAACGCTTGACACCAGTTCTGGACCTGCCAACGAAAGTGCCCGCAATAGTATTGTATCTTGTTGAATCCCAGGTTAGCCGGTACACCAAGATTTGGATGTCCCGTGTAAATGCACTTACTTGTGTGTACTCACACATCCTTTTCTTGCAGGATGGATCTGAAGTTACTCAAGAGGTCTCCGTTGGTGTCCTTTCAGTGCTGGCTTGATGGTGGGGGATATACCTACGGCTCAGGAGGACGCGCAGATATACCGCCAATAATAAGTAAATATCGAGTAGCAGATGGTGTTGAGATGTATGATAGAGCCGGAGGGGAAAAGACCAGCAACTATTAGAAACTGTTAAACAACGCTATAGGGCTCTTGGGCCTTGGAATATGTCATGCATAGATAGTAATACCGTATAGTGAGACAGACTCCAAGGCGAGACGTTGGGCAAGTGGGTGCACAATGTATTTAAGCTCGAGATGTCATAGACGCCGCCTCAAGGGCAGCCCGAAGAGGTATACGAAACAGGTCATATTTGGGCTCGTGCCTGGAGCCGATGTAAAGCTAGACTCTTCATCATTCTATTCTCGGGACTGCCAAGACTACAGTATCTAATAGCATGGGTAACCTATTATAATTTGACTGTTTGGTAGAACTGCTTTTCTTCTAGGTACGTGTGTGCAGGGTATGATTGCAATATACCTACATCATTCGCCATGATCCCTGCAGTCTTCGGATGAAGCCCTGTGCACTGACTATCAGCCCAAATATCAGTATCCCTGCCACGTACCTTCTAGCGTCAGATCTAGCGCTATTGCTATACTTCAGTTCATGATTATAGTGAGCCTGAAAAGGTTAGTGGATGGAAAATACCCGACTAGGCTGTTAAACTTGCCCCTGCTGCGCACTAGCTTATAAATCCACTCGTATATACATAAGGTACCTATCTATCTGACTTGGACGACAGATAACATTGGTCATTAAGCACCTGAATGTCGGGTACTATGCGCATATGGGATGATACGGGTTGCTCGGCTTGTGCAGAAGGGAGAAGACGACGTCGGCAGGTTGAGTTTACAACGATCCCCTTGCCGCCATGAAGACTTGCACACATGTATGAGTTGTGCTTGCACCTATATAGACACCTAAAATAGGTATTACGTACTTCTAGGCGTGTGCACTTCTTTTCGGTAGATAATCCGTCGCCAGAATGTTGCTGTAGAGGTCGTGCCTCCCAGTATGAGGTAGGTATGTAGTACGGTATGACAGTACGTATGTGTTTGTTTCTTGTTGCGACCTCACATACACCACATAGCGGTAACCCTCTATCTACAGACGCATTCTGGCTGAAATTTGGGTGCAAATGCTAGGCCCATGGTGGCCCACTTTAAGCAAAAACAGCCTTGGAGGCTTTTGACAGGTACAGTACGCAGGGGTATTTCTGTTAGTTACCTCCACTTCATGTCAGTATATTCTCATACAATAACGCACGGAATAAGACATCATCTCGGTGATTTGTTAGTGCATGCCGTTGTTGTATTACCAAGGCTGACCTTGAATGAAGTAGCCCATGTATATTCCATCCATTTTCTAGAGCCCCGCCCATCAACCTTCGACGGGAGATGATTGGTGGGTGCATGTAGCTAATAGAAGGTATCCCTGGACACTGTGACGACTACAAAGTTGGTTCCGATTAGATCTGCAAGAAAGTCAGCCAAGGATGCGCTTGGCAGTTCATTGGTGGGGCTCCTCCCATTAAAACGCACACTCCACTTTCCCTCCTTGGGTCTCCTTGGTCTCCTTTACCTACCTAGAGGAGAAAAAGCACACGCAGTCGATCATACATAGCAATTCGTGCCCACAGCCAAGTTTTCCTGGGCTGGGATGTGTTCTTGTGGTGCATATGCATAAGAAACAGAAAGGCTTAATCGCCTTAAACTGTTTCATCGCCAAATTCTCCCTCATGAAACTCGACATGCTCTTGGCCCGTCTCGGCTCCGCAGACGACCGGCGCAGCCATACGGACATGCCTAGCCTACCTGCTTAATAGCCAGTCTAGTAGTCATGACTATAGAGGAGGCTACAGAGGCCAGAACCGCAAACCTGCGAGTCGCCACCTCGTGATCTTTTCCTCGCATCCTGCGCTGCATAGCCGAGCATGGTCATCAAGAACCAACATCTGAACCGTGCTCTGGCAATCCTCAAGCACCTACCAAGTTTACAACCACGTGGCGAACAGCAAGTCCGAGCCCTACACTGCAACATGCGGGACCATTCGGTGCCCTCTCGAGCCTTGGAGCATGGAGGATGGAATTCTGCGGAGCGCTGCGGTCGGACCGTTTCGTGCAAGACACACATCGATCTCGTTAGCCCCCAGGTCCGCGGTTTCGCCAGGCCATCTCATCAGACACCGGTTGCACGCAGAGGCCATGAACAATAATTTCGGACCCACTGACGTTTGACAGGCTGTCCTATGTCCTATGAGCGTGCCTATACGCCAGCCCCTGGGGGATATGCTAAATCGGTAGTCGCCAACCACGTGGATCGGCGAGGCGGACATGTTCTTAGGCATGCTTGGCAGCCCTGGCGGGCCTCGTTTGGAACAAAATCACGCAAGGAAATGCTTCTAGAAGCTCTGAGCGATGGTGGCAGGTCGTTGACAGGAAAATTGGCACAGTGTTCCGAATAATCAAACGTTTCGCTCCCAGATCTCAGACAAGAAAAACGCATAGTAAAGATCGGAAAAACAGGATCTGAATAAACAGAACGATATGAAACAGCGGTAAGTTGGCCGTGCATGTTTATCTTTTGAGATTAAGAAGTTACTCCTTATATCGTTTTTGAACTGTTGCCTTGAAGGTGCGCCAATCTTCGTTGTCAGCCACTTGGTGGGGCTTACTCCATCCCCGCTACGCCCACATGCCGAATCCCTAAGACCCGAACTAAACGCTCTCTGGCAACCCCACTGCCTATCACCCTTCGTACCATACAAACTAAGTGGGCGCGAGGGAAAGGTAGTACTTTTGTTAACACTACCACTAACACTATCAACATCACCACCAACATCATTGCGAATATCAAAGCCATATACCCAAACGAGGGCCTAATCCTAACCCTGGTATTAACCCTGACCCTAAACGTTTACCCGCCGGCTACAATCAGTCACGTTAAAGCTTAATGTGAAAGCCTGGATAACTTGGTATCGATGATTTTGATTTTCCGGGAGCATGGATGATCTTCAGTAGGGTTGACCAATATCGTTTGGCTCGCGTCGATTAATAATTCGGCGTGATTACCGATTAATAATCACCGAAAACTAGTGGGATCCGTCGGGTCCGTCGGAGCCGACGAGAACAAAGAACCAGCAGTTTCAAAGCGCATTATACTTCGTAATACGCCCTACTATATTAGGTAACAGTAGCGAACTAAACCATATCCGCGGTGCGCAAATCTTTTTTTCTCCTAAGCGGGTAAATCTTGATTGTTAGCTTGTCCCGCAAGTTTGGACACAGGCCTATGCCTGCGACGTCACCAGGCTTTGATTGAAAACTTGAAGCCATATCGGAATGTGGTCCAATGCCCCACCCGCTCTCTTGCTTATGCACGTGTGATCTGCATACTACCACGTAGGTACATCTACGTGCCATTGTACCGCCCCGCTGGAGAAGGATTTCCGTAGATCTGGTCTCCCCCCTCAATGCTCGGACACCCGGCCAAGTTTTCTACCGATTCTACGATCCCAGCGGATGCCGTGTACACGGTGCTCTGAGCCATGTCACGTGACGATGCGTCGCCGGCCTCGGTTGCGCATACAGACGAAAAGAAGAAACGCCCGGAGCAACGTATTATAATAGCTGACTGAAAAGTTGTTTAGTTATATTCAAAGCTAACTGATTTCTTAACCATGTACTTCGTAAGTGGATGGAGAGGTCGACCTCTCTGCAGGCTGCCAGGCAAACGCAACTGGGGTAATCCCCGCAGGGACTCGATTGGACTAAATAGTCCCTACATGCCCAGACGAAAGTTCTCAATAGCTTCATTCGGTAGAGTTGACATGTCACGAGTCGTATCTGATAATGAAGATGTGAGGGAATATCTGCCTTATTAATGGTCGCCCCCGGCCTACGTCTAAGCTCGTTCCAGCCAAACTTACGGTGCTCGCCCAGTCTCCATCTCCGCCTAAGTCGTTATCTTTCGTGGGGTGGGAGGGGGGTGGCCGGCGGATTCTAGATGGGTTTTCCCTAGACAAGAAGCACTGCAGGGCGACCAGTGAGACATGCAGTAAGAAGCATCTTTATCCGTGACGTATGGTCCCCAGGACGTACTTTGATAGGACTGATACGCAATGCAGGCCCATGACAGCAGTTAAGCAGACCGCCATCTCAGCAAACAGCGTTAGTAGGTGCTTGGCGCATGGTGTGCTGCGACCCTCGTGAGCCTACGTACTTGAATGGGCAGCGGGATGGTAAATCTATGTTTTAGCGCTTAGAATGAAGCCCAGGACTCCCCGAATGGCTCGAGCAGATACGTGGTTTGCTGGTGAGCTCCGGATTGAATCAAGAGGACGCCCATGTAGCATCAATAGTCTTCCAGGTCATGCCTTCAACCGAGGATATATCAGACCAGGAACTAACCCCCACGAACAAATATTGACCCCCACACCGGCGATTCCCGCTCCTGACATCACTTAAAGTTTTGAGGGCAAGTGGTCTCTGCCTACTAGGAAGTGTATCGAAGTTCGTTTATTACGCAGAACAAGAACATCGACCAAGGCGCGGAACTGTAGTAGTGATGAAAGCAAGACCTAGCTATAGCACCAGTCCGATAACTTCGAGATTGATCGTCCGTGACTAAATACCAGACACCCAACCGAAACCTCGACTTGATGACAATTATACAAAAGGACCCAGTCCGGAAGAAGCCCAGCAAAACACGGGAACCGCATTCTAAATGTCGATCTCGACGACCTCCGACGCTGGCGTCGCGGAGCAGGTGAGCACGGTGCCGTCGAGCTGACTTCCCCCAGATACGGAGCCGCAGACGAGCCGCGCGGCGCAGCTGCCACAAGCCCCCACGCGGCACCCGTAGTCCGGGGTGAGACCCGCGGCCTCAGCCAGCTCGAGCAGGGACAGGGGCTCCTCGCGCGCCCAGGCGGCCTGTTTCCCGGACCGCCTGAACCGGACAATGGCGCGCTTGACGTCCCCGGCGCCGGCCACCGCCGCGCCGGACCCCGAGAACGACTCGCTGTGGACGAAAGGTGGCAGAAGGCCGACGCCGCCGCCCGACAGCAGGCAGGCCCGCATCGCCGCCTCGAACGCCGGCGGTCCGCACACGTACGCGAACGACATGTGGCCCTCCATCGTGTAGTCCCGCAAGGCAAGCGGCTTCCAGGTGTAGGACTCGGCGAGAATCTCGCGCAGCCCCTCCAGGTCCGGGCGCCCCGCGAAGTCGTAGTCGACGCCGAGGACGTCCGAGGGCAGGGGGTCGGTGAAAAAGAGCATGCGCCGAAAAGGCCGGCCCTCGAAGCGGGGCACCTCGTCGCGGAATGGGAGCGCCGCGCTGTTCTTTGCGACGTGGATCCAGAACGCCGGCACTCGCTGGTAATTCGGGTGGCAATCGTGCGCCTTCATCATGGCCAGCACCGGCGTGATCCCGATACCCGCCGACACGTATATCTGCCTCGGTGAGATCTTCTGCGTCCAGTCGAGGACGAACCGCCCGGCCGGGGATCGCGCCTGCAGGATAGTCCCGGGCCTGCATTCGCTGTGCATCCAGGACGATGATTTCCCGGCCAGCTTGATGCTCATGCGGTAGTACGGCGGGTCCGTGCGCGCGGGCCAGTCGGATATCGTCCAGCTCCGGATCTTACCGTCCGGCAGACGCACGGAAAGGAACTGGCCCGGTAGGTAGTTGGCGAGGGGCTGGCCGTCATCGGCCCGGAGGTAGAACGACTTGACATCTCCGCCCTCTTCGACAATGCGGTCGACGCGAAGCCCGCGCCACCCCTTCCAAGCGTTCTTGCCCTGGTTAAGCTTGTCGTCCATGGAGGTTAGCTTCCGCCTCAGTAGGAACCGGTTCATTTCCAGGAGCAGCTTATGGTTTGCCAGCACGTCGAGGGTGTCCCGGGTCTTCAAGGATGTATCGTAGGCCACTTGAGTCACGGTGGCCACGTCGACGTTGTCGTCGGATGCGTGTTCGCAGACGACCTCGTCCCCCGGATGCACCCGGCCGCCCGTGAGCACCCGCAAGTAGACGCCGACCCGGCCGGAGGCGGCCAGCGGCTGGAGCCACTGCGTCTTCTGGCCGCATCTCCAGGAGACTTTTTCACAGGGGATGCGGGAGCCGCACACCTAAAAGAAATTAGCTCAATGGTAAAGCAACCGTTTTACACACGGAAGGTTGGGTGTTCAATTCACCTGCAGGCGCACGCCTTCCCCCGCTTTCCAGATGTCGCCCAGGTGAATATTGTGTTCGAGGACTGGCTCTCCCTTGTACTGAAGGGTAATACTGTACACGGTCAGTCTACGGCTTCAGAAAATGCAGGTCAATAAGTCCCCAAAATAGCCAAATCGAAAGAGAAAGGTATTTACAGGCAGCCCATGTCTTAAACTTACTTCTCTCCCCAGTGGCACCAACCCTATTTCGCACTCTATGGTTAGCTGTTTCTGGGTGAAGGAAACTACGGGATTTCCCAATCCTTCTAAAATGCATGTAGAGAGCAACAAGCCGCCGAAGACATGAAGTTCTAGACACCATGCCCCTTTGAGCAGGAACGTGAGAGGAAGCAAGAACCACGAGGATGCTTACCCAGGCAGATCTATCGATACCAAGCTCATTGCACCAATAATCGTAGTTCTCAGCGAAGAACACGAGTACGGGCCCATCATCTAGTCAAATCTCAACATCCTGTCTCACGTGTCTTATTCTGCTTTCGTCTATCTCGCCGGAAGGAAGAGAGGGAAAGTCCGAGATGGGGTAAGACCTACTACACAACCGTCAGCACACGAAAACTAGAACCCGGAGGACCGCGGCACGGAGAAAGTGAAGGCTGCCCCACGTACCGCGCAGCTGTAGCATTGTCCACAACTCCAGACTCGTCGAGTTCGATATAGTCCGACCGAGAGGTCAGGGGTTCGTGCACAATGGACGTGAACATCTTTTGGCCGTTTACATCGTACCACTTCGGCTCTGAGCTACTCACTGCAAGAACCTCCATGATGGTCAATGTAGTGAAGAACAATTTATAATGCCCAGGTCGGACTGACTCAACCAGTATTGCAAAGATATCCCATCTTTATATCATGTCGTGTCAGGAGACCCACATGGTAGGTCCGTCACCGAAATTACTCGGCCTCGGGTTCGGGGTCGGCCGTACTCTCGCAGGGTCCTTGAACAGCATGAATAATTAGCTGCCTTCCGTCCTTCACACTACCCAAGGTAATATCCACCCAATACCCTTTTTATTCAATCAAATATCGGCATGACCCTAGACCTTTACGACGACATACATAGTTTGCTGAATCTCAAACCCGGGCGAAGTTCCCGAACTTAAAACTGACCGACACTCCATCAGATGCGTGCTCACTTCCGTGCGGTGAGAGGCGATATATCAGATCCCTCTGGTAAGTTCGAACAGAATGCTTCCGTGACATTTTCCAGCCTTTTAATAGTTTCGGCCGGGTCAGAGTCATTGGCGGTCCGATATACGACTGGCAGGAGCTGGGCGAGCTTGCTCACCCGCGAGTTTTCGTCGAAGGCGAAAGAGGCGTCCTTGTCAGCTTCCTGGAAGAACTCCTTAAGCAGGTCCCTGAACAGTCGGACGCTTTCGTCGTGCAGTTGAAAGTATTCTACCGCTAGCTGATTCTCGAGCAGGCCCGTTGTGGTCTCGTCCAGGATCTCGAGCAGGTCAACCGGTGATACCCGAGAAGACTGGAGAGACTCTTTCCTAATCTTCTGTACTACGGACCGATCTGGGGAAGAACCATTCAGTGGTGCTAATGTTTGACTGGATTGCTCCCGGCCGTCTTTCTGGGCCGTTGTGATAGCCGCCTGCCTGGAAAATATGTTGCCTGCTTGAATGTCAAACTTCTCGCGGATGATCTCCCGGAGATAAGACATCGACCGACGCGAGTTTCCATCATCAAAGCCATAACGCTGAGTGAAAGCTTCAAGTGAGATGGACCGCCGCGAGAACCCAACCAAGTCACCGGCAGGTGTGGTGGCGAGACCACATTCCACGAAGCGCTTTAGGAGGCCAAGTGGCGTATCGTCAGCACAAACTGCGCCCTGGAGTACTCTCTCCACCCCGTGGGCATGGAGAAAGCGGTCCATCATAGGCCACACTGTTCCGCATTTTCCCATACGCGCTGCGTAGTAGACGCACGCTGCGGCTACAACCATGGGCGACTCACATACAAATCTGAATCCAATATCACTAAGAACGAGTCGACAACGAAAGTCGAACAAACCCGACCAAACCGGATTCCTTTTGAGATGGAAGTGTTTCTCGAAAGTTTCAGTGACACCCTTTTCCATGAATCGCTGTCTCCTGTCCTCCTCGGTGAAATCGTTGATGACGCAGTGGTGCAATTCTGCAATTCGTGCTGCGCATTCCTTCCGTAGTGCCATAGGACCCTTCAGACTGGGAAGGTATTCTTCCAACTTCGCTTTTGCCATGGCACCAGTGATCTGCAACTGATCATAGGCGTCCCTGACTTGGTCCTCAAGAATATACCGGATGTCGACGTAAAGGGCTAAGCTGAATATGAAGGCCGACGGGTAGTCTCGTACTCTGAATATGTGTTCAAAGTTCAGGGTCATCTCGTCTTGGGCGCCTACCACGAAGGGGAGCTGGCGGTTCTTTTTCATGGCCTTCGTGAGGCAGCATTCCGGGAATAATTCAGATATTATTGCTCCGAAGAAGTATCTGATGCTGTCTACAGTATGTGGACCGTATTCCGGCTTCTTAAGCTCCGAGAGTGGAATCACTAGTTCCGAGTCAGTAGTTGCTTCCAAGACTGGCAACAAGTTTGTGACTGCAGCAGGCGGCTCTTCGGAAGTCATTTGCGCAAAGCATCACCACTTAGATAATCTAATATCCTGTGGCTAGTCTGAAAGATGATTGAAAACGACAAGGGGTACTTACTCGGCACTTTTCCGGGAGGTACCCCGGCCAAGATATCCTCAACAAGTGCGTATACGGTGACGCCTAACCAATCAGCTTCCTTGAATATCTTGTCACTCGTCTCTTCTTCCGTGAGTTCGTCCTCGCCTTCGTAGTCGACATGATCGAGACCGTAGTCGAAGAAAAGAGTTTCCATCATAAACTCGTAGTGGGCCATTTCCGGGTGGACATCCTTCAATGCTTTCTCAAGTTCGAATTCCATTTCATGGAACATTTCGTAGGCAGCATTCGTCATCACTGCTAGGTTATCAATCGAGGCCGACTTGAAGTAGAAGTACTCCCACCACCGATCGCCCACATAGTTGCGGATCGTGTTGAAGTCCTGGAAGAAGCAGTAGATAATCATGTAGTAATCGAGATCGTCTTCGCCCTCACTATCCAGGTTTTCCCATTGAAATTCTTCAACCCAAGAAGATTCAGAATTATCTTGCGTTTCTTTTTGGACGCGCCGTTCCTTCGGTGGTTTCTTCTTGTTCTGTTTCTTGCCATTCTTCTTCTGTGGTCTCTTTGACCGCTTTGGGACTGCCTTTTCGTTCTCCGGAACACCATCAGTATCCTGTTCGTCGAGTCCCTCGGGCTGCTCGACTTCAAGGTATTCAAACATATTGTTCAAGTCATTGACATCGATCTGGCCGTCAGGCTGCTTTGTGGAGGTGCCGTCTTTCCGGGAGACGGTGGCCAAAGCTGCATCGAACCTGGCCAGAATCCTCTCTAGAACTTTGATGATGAATTCATGCGTGGCGTTACTCTCCTTCAACTTCTCATCGTTGGATTTCTCAGCCACGCGGCTGAAGAAGCGCGCGCTTTGCTTCCTGAGGCTCACAACGTCGCGTAAGATGCTGATGGGAGATCGTGGGATCTCTTCGGGTGCCAGGTTTCCAACGACAAACTGAGCCAGCGACTCCAATTGGGACCAATGCATTATTGTTGTCGTCGTCGCAGTGCCATTTGCCGCGACTTTTGACTTCGATTTTGACGAGCCTTTACTCGCCGCACGTGCAGGATCGGACGATGGGGTTGCGGACACGCCTCGCCGGATCTTGTCAGCTGTTTGTGCGAGCCATTTCGTCCATTGTGTCTGCCCAAGTTTATACCGTTGCCAGGTGCCCAAGGTCCCTGATGTTCCAGTTGGTCGTTCCATGGCAGGAATCCGTGCGAACGTCCAGCGGATGAAGTCCAACAGAACCTAATTCTATGATTCACATTAAGTAGGTAGATAAGTGGATCAGGGCCCGGATTGGCATAGTACTCCTCAGCGTCCCGATAATAGTCTACGATGCTTTATGCAATTGAATAATATGAGAATCGCTGGTCACTGGCTCGTGCGTACGGAGGCGAGGCTTAACACTAACTTTTATGATGCCGAACAAAATGATCCTGTCGATATGAATTGGAGTGTCGCGCCCCACAAGTTGGCTTGGCAACACACGCTTTTTTTGTATGCAACGCGCCAGAACTTTCTGACGCCTTGACAATTCGAATTAATCAACAACAACTTCCTGAAGCTTTCGCAAATGGGTAATTCCTTCGATCCACGGTATTTCGATGTAATTAAGCCTTTACCTTTTAGTTATAACCCCAAAGCAAAGCACGGCCGTCGCCTAACGCCGTTGTAAAAGGTTAACCTGCTGGCTATAATCGCTAGAAGCGACTCCATAAACAAAGAACTCGCTTAACGCTTCGATTTTAACAATCGGACGATATAACGATATCGAACTTAATATTATGCAATCGGGAGGTTTCTTATACGTAATGTTAATTATAAGCTAAACCGCGCTTTACCGTTATATCCTTACATTATAAAGGTTAATAACATTTACTTTTATTATTAATTAATTAATTAATTAATATAATAGACATTACGGCTTTAATTAACCTGGGATAACGATATGTACATCGACGACATGTAATGGTTCCTCGCTGAACATTATAATATATACGTATTGAATTGGGACGGGGCTTATCAAAGCTGATGTATATAGGACATCTTGATCGGTTGCTTGGGAGAAGAAATTATCGAGCGTGCCTTGGTTCTCTAGAAGACTACATACAAAAGTTGCCAGGTTAGAACTTTATAGACCGTCGCCGACCCACTGGATGTCGCTCTATTAGAGCCCACCGGCGAAACGAATAGAAGCAGCTAAAAGCAGAGCTGCAGCAAAGTTGCAGCGACGCTGCAGAGCTACTGCTGCACTCATACTGTGACGGCTAAGGGGTTTAACCAACTATTAAACCTAGTCGTACGGTTTATGTTGGCAGTAGTGTCGTGGGAAACTAAGCAATAATACGTTCAATAATTGTCAGATAAGTAGCGCAATAAGTGCGCTCTTATCAATACAGTCTTTTAGTGCAGTGGCTACGCAACAATTAAGAGTCTCAGACACGCTCCACTAAGTGGAGTTCTACCGTCGCAGCTAATTAGCGCGCATGCAAATGCGGCCCTGCACCTGACCACTTACCCAAAAGCTTCAAGTTCGATCCCAACATAGGAGAACTGGCCATGGATAATGCGCTAAATGCAGCCATATATGGTACTATGAGAGGAATACCAGTTACTACCTGATCGCTAGCAACTGAGGGGGTGTGTCAGATAAGTAGCGCAATAAGTGCGCTCTTATCAATACAGTCTTTTGGTGCAGTGGCTACGCAACAATAATCACGTCTGGTAATAGCAGATTGTTAAAGGTAATCTGGGTAACCAAGTTATATTGCAAGCTGGTACTATCTAGATTATAAGAAAGATAATAAGCGTATATATCCTTTCTGTTAATCTTAAATAATCCATACTAATCGCTCTTAATTACTATCGTTCGTTGTAATTAATAATAATTCTTTAACCTTAATTACTCCTAATTACTGGATTTATCGTAATTAAAAATTACATAATCCGATCCTTTAAAACTTATTTTTTTGCAGTTTCCGACCGTTTGGAAAAACCAAGCCTTGCTAGGTTATAATACGATTTCCCCCCTCCTAAAATCTTTACCCTTAAAGATTAATTTATTTATTTCGTGATTTTAATAAATAACTTCCTTTCCTTATTTTCATTTTTTCTGGTATGTTTCGGTAACTAACATATTTAGCCGAATTAAAAAAACTTATTATAAATTTCGTTCTTTTATTATCCGTCGTACTAATCTTGTTAAAACTTTTAACGAATTTGGCTTTAAAATTATATTTTGTTCGTAATATTTTTCGAAAAAGTTAAGATACGAAATAATAAAAAACGTATCGCGATATAAGGAATATATTTTTCGAGGTCGTTTTTGCGATAGTACTGGCGTACCGTTTTCTTCCCTACAGAACATCCGCCGTAAATATTAACGTTTTAAACGAAAGGAAACGCTTACGGAAAAGCGTTTTCTGGAACTTTAACGACATTAATTAAAGATTTAACGTCGGCATCAAAAAAAGATAAACGAAACCCTGGTTCGTTTAATTCGGTTACGCAAGTAAAAGGCCTTGGTACGTTTAAAAAGCGTTATTATAGTTTAACGTAACCTGCAGTCGTTAAACGAACTGGAAGAATAGGAAAAACGTGAACAGGCTGGGTTAAAGGCTAGCGCGGTTATGTTGGCGCAGGCTCCTGGTCCGGTAAACTGGTCGAATATCGAAAATACCGACTGGTCCGTTATTAACAGCATTAACTAAGGTGCCGTTATTAGTAACTCCGGTATTATTAATAAAAACTTCTTAAGAGGTATTAAGCGTTTATAAAGTTTTTAACGGGTTCCTAGATATTTTCGGAATTTGGGTAACTTTTTTATTTAATTAAGTATTCGGTAAATCCGTTTCTTTTTCGTATGTTTAGGACTTTTTTTGCTTTATACGTTAATGCTTTTTTTTTTTTGCCTTTTTTTCGTATTTTATGTTAATTTTAATGGTATTTATTATTAATTCAAGTAAGGAAATATAAAAAACTAGATGGAATTTAACCTTAGCTGATAGTTTTAATTAATAATTATTTTCTAAGATTTTCTTGGTAATCTTATATGGTCCGATATATTTAAAGTTAAGTTTTTTTTATTTAATTGCTTAATTTAGATGTTTTTGGTAGCTAGGTAAACTATCTCTTTTTTTTAAAAGGTTGATCCCTTTAACCTTTTTTGGTTATAATATTTTCTTATTTGGTTACGTACGAATTTAAGTTCTGTCTTTATTTCTACGTATAGTTGCTTAAGTTATTTTAATATAAAGATTGCTTTAACGTTAATAAGTCCTTTGCGTATATTTTTATAAACTTTTGGTATAAAACCAAAGTTGGCGTTTATTAAAGTTATTTTAGTACTTTTGTAATAACTGGTATTATAAGCCAGTTACGTAATAAATAACTTCTGGATTTAATTATTTCATTCGTAATTAATACAATATCGTAAATAAGTTTTTAATATTTAGTTAATTCTTTTTATTTATTTATTTATTTAAGGTTTAAATGCGTTGGATAATTTATAATTTAGGCCTAATTACGCCATAAATCCTTACCAAAATTTCGAAGTAAATGTTATTTGTTTATTTAAAATAATTTCCGTTAATAATGCGTATATTTTTAAAATATATCTCAAAAAGATATAAGTTAATTATTTTGCGTTTATATCCTTATTATATGGTAGGAAATAAAAGAATTTAGTAAATCGGTTAACGATTATAAAGATGCTGTCGTAATATATGCTTATGGCTGGATTTTTTTAAAAATGGAAGTTTGGTAATAAAATCGAAAATAACTAAATCCCATAATCGTTTTGCGACTGGTAATAGCTGTAGTTCTCCGTATGGCTTGTGTCGTCGAGCTTTTGCTTTGTTATAAATATAACATTATTATCGTATTTTCTTTATTACTAATTTTATTTTAAAAAAGTAATAGGTGCGTTATAATCGTTTTAAGGTTTTATAAATCCCTGGGTATCCGTATAGCTGATATTCGTATATATTTTTTACTAATATTTTCCTAATATTCTTCTAGGATTTGTATTTTTTCCATTCTTTAGTTCTTAAGTAGATTATCGTTATATTTCTGGATTTTCTGGTATAAATTAAAGGATGTTACTTTAATTGTTACTATTTATCGTAATTGCAGGTATCTTTTTGGCGTAATATCGAAAATCTGATAATTAACCTTAATCATTTTTTTTTCGAGGTTTAATTTTCGATTAAGTACGTTTATTTTGCCATTTTTTAATGTTTTTTTTAATAAATAATAATAAAGTCGTATTTTATTAATTCCTTAACGTAACGTAATTATAGTTTTGTAAGTTCTTTAATAGTAATAAAGCGGGTAAGGTTTTTATGGTCGGTATATACCTTAACCTGGTACAGGTTTCCTTTAAGGTAATATCTAAATTCTCGGAAAGCCTTAATAATAACCATAAATTCTTTATCGGGAATGGCATAATTTAACTTTACTTTTTTTAACTTATAAAAATAAAAGGCGATAAAATATAAATAACCTTAATCGTTACGGTATTTTACTATTACGCCTAAAACGTAATTCGAAACGTCAGTTTCAAGTTCGATTAAGCGGCTTAGGTTATATATAATTAATATTAGCTCGTTAGTAATCGCTTTTTTAATCTTTTAAAAAGCTGTTTCCGTTTTTAATATTTAGAAGAAAAATTGTTTCCTTTTTTTATCAGGTTGGATAATAATATAATTATTTTGTTAAAATTTCGAATAAACTTCCTATAATAATTAGCGAATCCGAAAAAAGCTTGTACTTCCTTAACGGTAATAAGTATTTTTTACTTCTATACTGCAACGATCTTTTTAAGGTCTATATTAATATATTCTGAGGTAATGATATATTTTAAAAACTCCATTTTTTACGTATTAAATTAACATTTTTCGTTATTAATTAGGAAGTTAACGTTTTATAAGGCTTGGAAAATTGTATAAACGTATTCCATATATTCCTTTTTATTTCTCGAATAAATGAGAATATCGTCGAGGTAACAAATAACGAAAATATCTAAATATTACTTAAGTATATGGTTAACTATTCGTTAAAAGGTTATTAATACGTTTGTAAGTCCGAAAAGTATAACGAAGTACTTAAAAAGTCCGTATTTCGTTTTAAAAACTATCTTTTATTTATGTTTTAGCTTAATACGAATTTAATTATATCCTTTTTTAAAATTTAGATTTATAAATTAATTAATTTCGTAAAGGCGATTTTTTATTTCATTAATTAAAGGTAACGGTATTTTGTTTTTAACCGTAATATCGTCTAATTACTTATAATCGATAATTAAGCGTAATTTCTCATTTTTCCTTAATATACAAAACATAAGGTATCCGGTTAATAAATTAAAACGTCGTATATAACTTTTCCGAAGCTTGTTTTTAAGGTATTTACGTAATGCCTATAGTTTTATCTTATTAAGGTTATAAATTAAGTAAAATATAGTCGATATCCCGTTTTTAAGGATTATTTCATAATTCCATTCGCTATATTCTGGTAATTTCGTCTTGAGTTCCTTTCGAAATAATCGTTTATATCTGTAATACTATAAAGGTATATTAACCATGGTTTTTGGCTTTAGGGGCTAATGTTATAAATAATCGTTTATTTTTCGTAGCTTTGTTTTGATAGTAACGATAATACGTTTTATTTTTTTATAATACCCTTAATTTTTTTTATGTTTTGTTTTTATGGGTGGTAAGGTTTTTATCGTATCTTTATGCCTATATTCGTCGCTATCTTCGATCGAATATTAAAATCTTTTTATATCTTTTTTTTGTTAAGTAAATATAAAGCGAATTTTACCTGGCTAGTCGTCTAATCGATTAAGGGGTTATACTGGTATAACCATGGTTTTCCGAAGATTATGTCGTAATTCCTTATCGGAACGATATCGAAATTTATTATTTAGTTTCGTCCGTTAATAAAGATCTCGAAATAATCAATTTCGCGGTTAATCTTTCCGTTATCGTAAATAAATACCTAACTTTTTGCGTTCTCAATAATGTAAGGTTTTATCTTTTCTTTTTATGGTAATCGAAATCGGTTAATTATATCCGGCGTAATATATTTACCTTTTGTTATTTCGTAATCCATAAATGCGGTAAATTAATATATTCTAATTCGTACTTATAGGGTAATAAGGTTATCCTTAGCTTTTATTATCGCGTTTAAAGCCCTTTTGGGAAGTTCTTGCTGGCTTTTCCAGGTTTTACTATTTTACGGCTTTCTTATAAATAGCGTTCGTCTTTTAATTTATCTTTTAACGCCTTAATACGTTTTTGATTTTATACGTTAAAAGTTTTTAATTATTTTAATTGTCTTTCCTATTTGCGTAAAGTGGCTTCGAATAAAAGGACTTATATTTAGAAGTTTTCTTTAGTAATGTATTCTAGTTTAGGGGTTTCTTATCTTTCCTGTCGTATTTGAAACTGGGCGTTATATTGCCTTATATTTTCGTTCCTTTTTTTTATTTCGTATTTAATTTCTTACCGTTTATCCGCATTATCCGTAAAGGTTAAACGGAAGATTAAATTGTTAATTATTTTTAAAAATGCCTTTATAATTATTTAATAAATTTATTCCTTTTTTGTTTTATAATCGTACCAATCGTAATAGCATATAAAGTCCTTATCGGAATAACTTTTTTTTTCGGGTTAACTTGTTATTACCGTAATAATATTAATAATATCTTTCGAGACGAACGTTTTTAGGTATCTATATTATCGTTAATCCTTAAGGTTTTTTCCGGTTTAATTATGGAAGTCGAATGCTTAATTATATATTTACGTAAATCGTATTTTAATGTATCGTTTTCTTTTTATATATCTTAAGTAATAAATACGTTTATATTAAATAATATAAAATTTCCCGTATTAATTTAGTTATCCTGGTAATAAGTTTTTATCTTAACTTTGGTACTTTTTAATCCATACGTTTAATTTTAATTATTCGTACCGTTGTCGCCGTTTGTTTTTGGGAACGGGAAAATAATTTATCCTTTAAAAGCTCCTTTTACCCGTCGTGCTCTTTTAGCTATTAGGTTATTATAAGTCTTATAGCAAGAACTCGCTGTCTTTAAATAGTCGTTTGGGATAATTTTTTTGCTTCCTGTAATTCCTATTATATTTCTTTAAAAGGATCGTGGTTATCTTTAATCCTAATTATATTAATTAATTTATTATCGTTTTCTTAATTATTTCGTAAGGGTTCTTAAAAAACCGGTATCCAGGTATTTTATCGTAACCTTTTTGGTACCTTATATTAATAGGCTTTATATCCCATCTTATTATAGTTAAAGTACTTAATAATATAAGGGTTGCGTTATTGGATTGCGCCTAATTTTATGGGTCATAGTACTATTCCGTAAGATATGTTGGTTTTTCGTAATATGCTAATATTAAGGAGGTACCTTAACTTATTATTTTATCGGTCCTTAAAATGTTAAGTCCTTTAGGCGTACTGCTGATCGTCGATCTTAACTGCCATGGCGATATAATTTACTAACTTTTCCAGGCGTTTATCTTTAAATAATTCTTTTTATATTTTTTTCTTTAGGTTATCGAAAAATATAGTTATTAATACCTTTTATCCTTAATTAATTTTCGAAACTAATTAAATAAAGGAATTACCGTATTTAAAGGTTAATCCTTTTTGCTTTAAATTTTTAATTTCTTTTTCTGCTTTAGTTTTTTCGTTTATTATTTCAAATATTTTTTATAATCGTTATAAATATTCGTAATTTTTCAAATTTTTATTAAAAAGGGTTGGCAACTTATTCGCAAAAGGTAGGCTTAAATTAAATAACCGCGTTTCCGGTTAATTATCTTATAACGAATTAAATTCGAAAAGTAAATATAATAAGTTTAATAAGGAAATACTTAAAGTAGGTACGGCATTTCGTAAGGAATTGTTATAATTTGGTGGTAGTTCCGTCGAAAAGGGTAGGCTTGGTAGGCTTTAAAACTTCTCCGGATTTCTTACCGTAAGTTATTTAAGTAGGTGGTGCTAGCTGCGCTGGCTGATCCGGTCGATCGGGTTATTCCATGCTTGCTTATCTTGCTAACTCGACTTTCTGGGCTTCTAGCTGTTTGCGCGTCTTTTTAAAGGTATTAATAAGTTCGATCTTGTCGTTGGTAAATTAAATAACCGCGTTAGTTAACTAGTTAAGTTGACGTAAAGCCTTTTCCTGGGAAAGATCAAGTTAGGTCTTTTTATTATCGGAATCTATAAGGTTATCCTTAAAGATCTTAAAGGTTCCCTTAAGGACGGGTTGCTTATTAAAAAAATATAATGTTAAGGGTATTATTTGAAGTTTGATAATATTATTAAATAAAAGCTTATAACGTATAACGGTTAAAAGGTTTAATTAATTATTAAATTTAATCATATGGTTTATGTTAACAGTAATATCGTAAAAAATTAAATAATAATACGTTTAATAATTACGTTTAATAATAGCAGATTATTAAAGGTAATCTGGGTAACCAAGTTATATTGTAAGCTGGTATTATTTAGATTATAGGAAAGGTAATAAGCGTATATATCCTTTCTGTTAATCCAAAGTAATCCATACTAATCGCTTTTGATTACCATCGTTCGTTGTGATTAATGGTAATCCCTTAGCCTTGATTGCTCCTGATCACTGGATCCATCGTAATCAGAAGTCACGTGACCCGATCCCCTAGGACTTGTCTTTCTGCAGTCTCCGACCGTTTGGAGAGGCCAAGCCTTGCTGGGTCATAACACATACTGCACCCTACATCACTTCATTATCAGGCTGTTATTTCGGGGGCTTCCCGTTAACCAATAGCTTTAATTGGTTTAAAATTTCGAACTTTAACTTTAAAGTCTTAAGGCTAAGAGCTTCTTAATCGGGTTAGGCAAAAGGTAAAATTATAACGAACCTGTCATACATCCACCTAGAAGTATGAGCAATATCCGAAAGGGGGTCTTGATTTGCAGATAACAATAGGGCGAAAAATGATTTACTAAGAGTTTGTTCGTTAAAAAGGTTTAAAGACTTTTCTTATAGTAAAGAACGGCTGCCTTTAGCTGTAGGCTTAGATTAATAGCTAAAAAACGAAATTAAGTAGGTGCTATTTATATAAAAAACCGGTTTATATATATCCTTATTCCTTAAAGTAAGTATGTCGTAGATCTATGTAATTTATATAATCTGTTTAATTTATTAAATTACGTAAATTATATTTTAATAAGCTAAGAATTTCCTTCCAGGGTTTAGCCGTATCAGGTTTACGCTAGGTTTTAAAGGTAAGTTCTTTCGAGATATATGTAACGAACCTGTCATACATCTACCTGGAAGTATAAGCAGTATCCGAAATGGGGTCTTGATTTGCAGGTAACAATAGGGCGAGAAATGATTCATTAGGGGTTTTGTTCGTTAAAGAGATTTAAAGACTTTTCCCTTAATTAGAGAACGGTATAGTTGCCTTTAGTTAAGAGCTTAGATTAATAGCTAAGGAGCGAAACTAAGTAGGTGCTATTTATATGGGAGACCGGGTTATATATATCCTTATTCCTTAAAGTGAGTGTGTCGTGGATCTATATGATCTGTATGATCTGGTTCCTAGATTATCCAGATCAACCAGATCACTTTAAAAGCCAAGTTTTCTCTGTCCGGAGTTTAGCCGTAACAGGTTCGTATTAGGCCATAAAGGTAGGTTTCCTTAAGATAGGAACCTTTATTCCTGTAATACTATTTCCCTTTTTTACGAATTTTTATCCTAAAGATAAGAACCGTAGGTCGGCTACCTTATTATATTAAAAAGTTCCCAAGTTTATTTAGTTAACTTTATTATAACAGGTTATATTCGGAAAAAAAAAGCCTTGCTTAAATTAGCGTAATTTCCGTAATATTCGCGCCAATTTAATAAAAAGGTTTAATATTAAAACTTTTTCTTATTTTAATTATATTCGATTAAGAAAAACCGATTATTATTACGTACCCGAATACGTAAATTATAGTTACTGTATTTGTCGGCAGCGTCCATTTTGTAACGTTTTCGTTATAAATTCGTTTTAAAAAATGAATAAAACGTAAAAGTATTTATTACGAAAGTAACGTAAAATTAAAGATAACTTTTTAACGTTTTAAAAGTTTATAAAAAAAAAAAAAAAGCGGTAAAAAAAAGGTTAGTCGAATTACGGCGTTAACAAAATAAAAGATCGCAGGAATTTAGTGGAAAATTAAAACGGTTATATGTCTAACAAGATCTTCTTAAAAAAAACGTTAAAGATATTAAAAAAAGGTTTAAAATTAAATTAATTAAAAAAACGGGAAAAAATAAAAGAAAAACGGCGACAAGTGGAAGTAAAGCAGGTATAGCTTACTTCAGAAATAAACGCTATAACGGAGGCGTTTACTTCCTTCGACTGGAACGCCGTAGGTTTAGATTTAAGCGGGGGATTTTTATCGCCTATAACCTTAACCGCGTTAAAAATGGTCGGTCAGGATTCTGCCGGTAAAACGTCTTAATCAGGTTTATCGTATTCGTTAAGTAATTAAGTAATTCCTAAGTATTTTCTTTATGTAAGTATCCTTCTTACTTAATTAAGTACTGGATTTTGTTTTTAATTATTTTAAAATCTAGTATTTATTTAATTTCGTACTTATTATCGTTTTTTTCGATTTTCAAATTTGTTTTTAACGGAACGTTTTTAGGTGCTAATTTAAGCAAGGAAATATAAAAAACAGGATATATCTTTATTATCCTGGGTAATAATAATCGGTAATTAATTTTAAAAATAACCTTATTAATTTTAAACGGATTAAATTTCTTAAAATTAAACTTATCGTTAAGCCTTTTGGTTTTAATTTATAAGATATTCGTTATTACGTTTTGTTTTTAACGTAATAAGTAAACTTTATTTCCTTTCGTTAGAATTAATCCCTTAATTTTTTTTGTTATAATATTAGGCTATTTTTTACTGGAGAAAACGTAATTCGGCTTACAATCGGGATTATATCGTCTTGATTTTTATTATTATTATTTCGGTTCGTAAAATTATGGTAATAATTACAAAAATCTTGTATAATAATTACTTTAGTCGTTAAATTATTATTCTATATCCGTATATAATTATATAAGGGAAAATGCCCATATTTTCGTTAATAAACGTATTATAAGCCACTTATGCCAACGGTAATAACTTTACCTAATTATTTTGTTAGTAATTAATATAACTTTTAAGGTATTATTTTAAGATCTAATTTAATCGTTCCGTTTAACCATTTATTTATAGGTAATAACTATTAAAAACTTAAATTTAATACTTATTTATTTAAAAAAGCTAATGCTAAACTTAAACGTAAAAAGTTTATTTTAATTAAAAATAATTTTTTTAATATTCCGTATTTATCGAAGTAATATCGTATAAATACATAAGCTAGTTATTCTGCCGTCGCAGTTTTTTTAAAAGGTAAAAAATACCCATATTTGGTAAGTTTATTAACAATTACCCAGATTCCGTTATATTTGATTCCGGTAATTAGGTTTTTAAATAAAAGAAGGCTGGTAATAAAATCCCAAGCTATAATATTCCATACCTTATTAAAAATGTTAGTAAGTTATAATAGCTTATAAGGCTTATAACGTATTATCTTAGCTTTATTATAAATATTACAATTTTTAACAACATTTTTAATTATCTTACGTAATTTTAGAAAGTTATACTTTTTTTATAACCGTCGGATAATCTTAAAATTCTTTTAATATCTATGTAATAAATTTTCGTAAAACTCTTTTATAAATTGTTTTTATTAGTTCTTAAGAACATAAATTTTGCCATAATATAATAACTAGCTTTTTAGTTATCTTTTTAGCTATTAAATCTCTTTTTTATTTATTTATATCGTAAAAACTTTAAAATTATATTAAAAGTTTAAAGGTTAATTTCTTCAAAATCTTGCATAATTATATAATACCGTTTTAATATATTATAACATCTATATATTTAGTTTAAAAACCTTTGGATTATAATCGCCTTTACGATTTAGAATATCCGCTTAAATATTCTTCTTTTTTTTAATATAATATATTTTAAAGTTAAATTTTAACAAAAAAATTATTCAAATTTTATATTATTTATTTAGTTTTTATGCCTTCATAAATCGAATAAGGTTTTTATGGTCGGAATAAATATTAAAAGGTTCTTTAATTCCGTTAAAGAAAAATTCCCATTTTTTAAAAGCATTAATAATTGCTAATAATTTCTTATCATAAATTAAATATCTAAGTTTTACATTTCGGAATATCTTCGAATAATAGGCCATTAAATATTATTTGTTATTATCCTCTAACTATTCTAGGACGGTACTTAATACGTAATTTAAGTTATTAATTTTTAAGCGTTTCTTTTTATCTACGTTAAATAACCTTATTATAGGTCCATTAATAATTACGTCTTTTAAAATTTAAAATACCTTTTTTATATCCTTTAAAAACTCAAATTCCTTATTAACATACTCTTTAGTAATAAGTTTCGTTAATGGTTTAACTATATCTCCGTATCCTTTAATTAGGCCTCATACGTAACCCGTAAATCTTAAAATCTACCGGATATCGATAACGGTTACCTTATTAAAAATAAGCCAATCTTTAACTATTTCTATCTTAGACCGTTAAATCTAAATTTGACCGGAAATAAATATATATCCCAAAAAGTTTAACTTCTATATATGCCACACGCTTTTTACTAAATTAATTCGGATATTTATCTTATTTAAGGTTCTAAGTACTTAAGCCATATACTATTTATACTCTTCCAAAGTCTCGGAATAAATGAGAATGTCGTCGAGGTAAACAAATATAAACTTGTCCAGATATTATCGTAAGGTGGTTATAACCAGGCGTTAAAAGCTAACGGAAGCATTAATAAATCCCATAAACATTATCTGGTGCTTGTAAAGTCCATATATCATTCTAAATGCCGTTTTTAATTCTTTTCCTTAAGCTATTTTAATATAATAATAACCGTTTTACAAGTTAAGTATAATAAATTATTTAACTTTATTAACGTTTTTTTAAATATATTTGTAAAAATTAAAAGATATCTATTTTTAATCGTAATATCGTTAAGCTATTTATAATCGATAACTTTTTTAAAAACCAGATTTCTATTTTCGTTAATTTTTTGCTTTTTAGTTTTAGTTTTTAGTACCATAAGAACGGGGTATCCAGTAGGAAAGTTAAAAAGTTGGATATATCCTTTTTTTTAAATCGAATTAAATAATCTTCCATAAAGCCTTTAACTTTTTAAGGTTTATATAATAAATCTTATAAAGTTTGGGATAATATTCCTCCTTAATAGGTATTTGGTAATCCTATTAACTATATGATAATAATGCGTAATCTTTTTTATCTTTAAATAATCTTTTAAATCTTCGATACTTAAGTGGTACTGTTCCGGCCTAATCTAGTACTTATATCTCTTTAATAACATAACAGATCTTTTAATTCTTTTTAGGTAGTTTTTTATTACTTTTCTAAACATGTGTTTAATATTTCCAATTAATATATAGATTGCTGGTCCTAAGCTATAATATTCTTAAAATGATGTTATATTCGGAAATATCGGCAATATGCAACGAAATTCGTTCTTAATATCCTTAAATCCAAACGGGAAGTTTTTTAGTTTTTTGCAAAATTCGTCCGTTTTCATACTTAAATAGGTTTCCGTTTATTATTCGTAACTTGTAAAACTTTAGCTTATTCCTTTAAGGAACTTAATGTTTTTCTGCTGTTATAAAAGAAATAAAGTTACCTTCGGCTCCTAAATCGATTATAGCTTTAAATATGTTATTTTTATATTAAAGTAGAATTTCGATTTAGTTACGTAATCCTTTTATTACCTTGTATAAGGTCTTGTAAATTAAAGCTTTTTAATGCCTTATTTTCGAGGGCCTTTGGTGTTTTTTAATTTATGATGGTATCCAGCTTAAAAAAGTCTCTATTCGCGTATTTTTCGAATAACGTATTTCGTGCATTAATCGTTTTTACATTTAAACTATGTTTTCTTGCCATACTTATATTCGGAGGTAATTGGTTTTTTTAGGTTCGATTTTTAATTTTGCATTTTTTAAGTCGTATAGTTAAAAATGTGGACGTTCGAAAAAGGTATTTCCATATCTAGGAATTCGTATTAAATGCAAAATATCGGGAAATAATATAAATATCCTTACGATATAACTTTTTAACTTTATTTTAATTTAAGATGTAAGTAACAAAACTTAGGGTATTTTGATTACCGGGAAACTTTTATGCATTTGTATTCGTTATCTAGTTTAGTAAGTATCTTTTCGTTTTATTTAAACTAAAAGTTATTATCTTTTTTAACTCTAAGATATACGAGACAGTCGTCGACGTAACAAACGGTAAAGTGCAACGATTTATGCTAATTTTCTCGGGATTTGGTATATACTATATATTCGGGAAGTTCGTAAAGCTTCCGGAATAATTGTCCGTAATTACTAACGTCGGGTCGGAACTAACCATTTTTATCGTATATCTTATATTAAGATGTATTAAGATGGCAAAAGTATCCTAACTTTATAGCTATCCTGGAAGTCATTTATCCGGAATAATATTTATAAATTTTAACCTTAAAATCCTAATAAATAAGGTAATTTTCGTATTTTAAGATATTATTTTAAATCTGAAGAATAATAATAATACTAAATTCTAGCTGGAAAAAAGTTGAATTAACTTCATTCTCTTCCTTTTTTACCTTACTATCGGTTTTTTATTTAGCCGTTCTAACTTTTTTTAAGGTTAAGAAATCCCTTCCTTTTTAAAGTTCCTTTTTACGGGGAAACGATATTTGCTTTTAAAATATCCTTTTTTATCATAATTAAAACACTTTATATTAAATTTATCTTTTTAAAGCTTCTTCGAAATAATATTTACTTCCTTTTAAAGCTTGCTTTTATTCTTTTTAATTCGGCTATTAAAACCTTTATCGTTATTTTATTTATTAATTCCTTTTTTTTCGAAATACCGATTAAAAGTACGGTAATTAACGATAATTATTTTATCGATATACTCCTTAAAGGATTTTATTTTAAGTACTATATATATCTTATTTTTAACTTAAAGTTTTAAATTATCGCAAAAAGGATAAAATAACGCACTTTCGGGTAAATTAAAAATTACGGCCAAACGGTTAAATTCCGCTATATATTTTGTAGCTAATTTAATCTAATAAAGGAAATATAATTATTTTACCGCATATTATTCTTTATCTAAATCTCCAAATATAATTTGCATTCGGTTTTCGAAATAATGATAATCGCTAAAAATATAATTAATAATATTTAAAAGTTTCTTAACGTAATTTTTTAAGTAATCCTTTATAATAAATTCGAACCATAAAAGAATTCGTTTAGCAAATAGCAAAAAAATGGCCATTACCTTTTAATAATTTTTCGTTAGGAAATTTTAGTAAAACTTAAGGTAAATTCTAGCTTAAACGAAAATTCCTTTTATATTTATAATTCTGTTATAAGGTTTTAAGGTAATTAGCTTATAACTTTTAATTTCCGGTATTCCGTAATAACTAGGAGGTAAGATAATAATTTTGCGGTACTAATTAAGGCCGAACAATAAAAGTACGAAGGTTTTTTCCTTTATTTCTCGGATAAACTAAGTTATACTTTTTTTAAGAAATTAGGAGTTTTCCTTTTTATCCTTTTTTAGGGCTTGGATTTTACGTAATAAGATCTTTATTTTCTCTTTGAAGGAAAGCTTTCTTTCCTTTTCTTTTAAACCTTAAAATTGCTAAACCTTTAATTCTTTTTCCTTTTCCGAATTTTTTAAACCTTAATAATATCCTTTAAAACCGGGGTTAATTATTAGGTTTAAGAAAAAGACGGATTCTTTTTACCTTTAGTTATAAAAAGTATAATATTATTAATTAATTAAAAAACTTTTTCGATCGAAGGTATATTATTTAATCTGATTATTTATCCTTTACCGGCTTATAACGGGGATCGGGCATATTATTTATTTTTTAAACGTTATTTTATAATATCGTTTTTATCAAATTTAAGAAAGTTTATACTTAAGTAGGTTTAAAATTATCCGTTAATTATTAATTAAGGAATTATCAAAATATAACGAATTTATTATATATTTACCTAAAAGTATAAGTAATATTCGAAATAAGGTTTTATTTTATAAATAATAATAAAACGAAAAATAATTTATTAAGAGTTTTATTTATTAAAAGGATTTAAAAGCTTTTCCTTTAATTAAAAAACGGTATAATTATTTCTAATTAAAACCTTAAATTGATAGTTAAAAAGCGAAATTAAATAAGTGCTATCTATATAGGAAACCGGATCATATATATTTTTATTCCTTAAAGTAAATATATTGTGGATTTGTATAATCTGTATAATCTGGTTTTTAAATCATCCAGATTAACCAAATCACCTTAAAAGCTAAATTTTCCCTATTCGGAGTTTAGCCGTAATAAGTTCGTATTAAGCTATAAAAGTAAGTCTTCTTAAAACAGAAACCCCTATTTCTATAACATTATTTCCTTTTTTTAAAAATTTTTATCTTAAAAGTAAAAACCGCAGGTCGGTTATCTTATTATATTAGAAAGTTCCCAAGTTTATCCAGTTAACTTTATTATAACAAATTATATTCGAAAAAAAAAGCTTTACTTAAATCAACGTAATTCTCGTAATATTTGCGTTAATTTAATTAAAAAAATTTAATATCAAAACTTTTCCTTATTTTAATTATATTCGATTAAAAAAACTGATTATTATTACGTACCCAAATACGTAAGTTGTAATTGTTATGTTCGTCGGCAGCGTTTATTTTATAACGTTTTCGTTATAAATTCGTTTTAAAAAATAAATAAAATACAAAAACGTTTGTTACGGGAATAACGTAAAATTAAAAACGACTTTTTAACGTTTCAAAAATTTATAAAAAGAAAATAAAAGGCGAAAAAAAAAAAGGTTAATCGAATTACGGCGTCAATAAAATAAAAGATCGCCGAAATTTGTTAGAAAATTAAGGCGGTTACGTTTTTAACAGGATCATTTTAAAAAAAAGAACGTTAAAAATATTAAAAAAAGGTTTAAAATTAAATTAATTAAAAAACAGGAAAAAAAAACAAAAAAACGGCAACAGGTGAAAATAACGCAGGCGCAACTTGCTTTTAAGATAAACGCCATAACGGAAGCGTCTACTTCCTTTAACTAAAGCGTCGCGGATTTAAATTTAAGCGGGGAACTTTTATCGTTTATAACCTTAGCCGCGTTAAAGATGGTCGGTCAGGATTTTACCGGTAGAACGTCTTAACCAAATCCATTACATTCGTTAGATAATTAAGTGGTTTCCAAATATTTTCTTTATATAATTTCTTTCTATTTAACTAAGTATTAAATCTTATTTTTGATTATTTTAAAGTTTAATATTCGTTCGATTTCGTACTTATTATCGTCTTTTTTAATTTCTAGATTTATTTTTAGCGGGATGTTCTTAAGTATTAATTTAGGTAAGGAAATATAAAAAATAAGGTATATCTTTATTATTTTGGGTAATAATAATCGGTAATTAATTTTAAAAATAACCTTATTAATTTTAAACAGACTAAATCTTTTAAAATTAAGCTTATCGTTAAGCTTTTTGGTTTTAATTTATAAAATGATCGTCGTTACGTTTTGTTTTTAACGTAATAAGTAAACCTTATCTTTTTTTGTTAAAATTAATCCCTTAATTCTTTTTTTGTTATAGTATTAAGCTATTTTTTTGCTGGAAAAACCGTAATTCGGCTTATAATCGGAATTATATCGTTTTAATTTCTATTACTATTATTTCGGCTTATAAAATTATGATAATAATTATAAAAGTTTTATGCAATAATTACTTTAATCGTTAAATTATTACCTTATATCCGTATATAGTTATATAAGGGAAAATGCGCATATTTTTATTAATAAACGTATTATAAGCTACTTATACTAACGGTAATAGCGTTACCTAGTTGTTTTATTAATAGTTAATATAACTTTTAAGGTACTATTTTAAGGTTTAATTTAGTCGTTTTATTTAATTATTTATTTATAGGTAATAAGTTATTAAGAATTTAAACTTAATATTTATTTATTTCAAAAAGCTAATGTTAAACTTTAACGTAAAAAGTTTATTTTAATTAAAAATAATCTTTCTTAATATTCTATATTTGTTAAGGTAATATTATATAAATGCATAAGCTAATTATTTTGTCGTCGTTGTTCTTTTAAAAGGTAGGAAATACTTATATTTAGTAAATCTATTAACGATCACCCAGATTCCGTTATATTTAACTTCGGTAATTAAGTCTTTAAATAGAGGGAGGCTGGTAATAAAATTCTAAGTTATGATATTTCATACCTTATTAAGAATGTTAGTAGATTATAATAGCTTATAGGGCTTATGGCGTGCTACTTTGGCTTTATTATAAATGTTGTAATTTTTGACAACCTTTTTAATTACCTTACGTAATTCTGGGAAATTATATTTTTTTATAGCTGTCGAGTAGTTTTAAAGATTTCTTAATATTTATACAGTAAGTTTTTATAAAACTTTTTTATAAATTGTTTTTATTAGTTTTTAAGGATATAAATTTTATTATACTATAATAATTAGCTTTTTAGTTATCCTTTTAATTATTAAATCTTTTTTTTATTTATATCGTAAAAACTTCGGAATCGTATTAAAAGTTTAAGGGTTAATCTTTTCAAAATTTTATATAATTATATAATACCGTCCTAATTGTATTATAGCATCTGTATATTTCGTTTGGGAATTTTTAAATTATAATCGCCTTTACGATTAAAAATATCCGCCTGGATATTTTTCTTTCTTTTAATGTAATATATTTTAAAGTTAAATTTTAATAAGAAAATTATTTAAGTTTTATGTCGTTTATTTAATTCTTATGCTTTTATAAGTTAAATAAAGTTTTTATAATCGAAACAAATATTAAAAATCTTTTTAATTCCGTTAAAAAAAGGTTCTTATTTTTTAAAAGTATTAATAATTATTAACAGTTTTTTATTATAAATTGAATATTTAAGTTTTACATTTTGGAATATCTTTAAGTAATAAGTTATTGGGTATTATTTATTGTTATCCTTTAATTATTTTAGGATGGTATTTAATACGTAATTTAAAGTATTAATCTTTAAGCGTTTCTTTTTGTCCGTATTAGGTAGCCTTATTATGGGTTTATTGGTAATTACGTTTTTTAAGATTTGGAATGTTTTTTTTGTATTTTTAGAAGTTTAAATTCCTTATTAACGTATTTTTTAATAATAAGTTTCGTTAATAATTTAACTATATTTCCGTATCCTTTAATTAGGCTTCGTACGTAACCCGTAAATTTTAAAATCTGCCGGATATCGGTAACGGTTGCCTTATTAAGGATAGGCTAATTTTTAACTGTTTTTATCTTAAAGCGTTAAATTTAAATTCGGCCGGGGGTAAGTGTATATTCCAAAAAGTTTAGCTTTTATATATGCCATACGTTTTTAGCTGGGTTAATTCGGATATTTGCCTTATTTAAGGTTTTAAGTACTCAAGTTATATACTATTTATGTTCCTTTAAAGTTTCGGAATAAATGAGAAAATCGTCGAGGTAGACGAATATAAATTTATCCAAATATTATCGTAAGGTAGTTATAATTAGACGTTAAAAGCTGGCGGAAGTATTGGTAAGTCCTATAGGCATTACCCGGTATTTATAAAATCCATATATCGTTTTAAATACCATTTTTCATTTTTTTTCTTAAGCTATTTTAATATGGTAATAACCGTTTCGCAGGTTAAGTATAATAAATTATTTAATTTTATTAACGGGTTTTTTTAGTATATTTATAAAAATTAGAAAATATCCATTTTTAATCGTAATGTCGTTAAGCTGTTTATAATTAATAACTTTTTTAAAAATCAAATCTTTATTTTCGTTAATCTTTTGCTTTTCGTTTTTGATTTTTGGTACTATAAGGACGGGATATTTAGTAAAAAAGTTAAAAGGTCGGATGTATCCTTTTTTTTAAATCGAGTTAAATAATCTTCTATAAAGCTTTTAACTTTTCGGAGTTTATATAATAAATTTTGTAAAGTTTGGGATAATGTTTTTCTTTAATAGGTATTCGGTAATTTTATTAATTATGTAATAGTAATTTGTACTTTTCCTTATTTTTAAACAGTTTTTTAAATTTTCGATACTTAAGTAGTACTATTTCGGCCTGATTTGGTATTTGTACCTTTTTAATAATATAGCAGACTTTTTGTTCGTTTTCCTTAAATAATTTTTTATTACTTTTTTAAAAAAGTATTTAGTGTTTTTAATTAATATATGGATTGCTGGTCCTAAGTTATAGTATTCTTAAAATAATGTTATATCCGAAAATGTCGGCAATATTCAACAAGATTCGTTTTTAACATTTTTAAATCTAAACGGGAAGTTTTTTAGTTTTCGTAAAACTTGTCCGTTTTCATATTTAAATAGGCTTCCGTTTATTATTCGTAACTTGTAGGACTTTAGCTTATACCTTTAAGAAACTTGATGTTTTTTTATTACCGTAGGAAAAATAAAGTTACTTTCGGTTCCTAAGTTGATTATAGCTTTAAATATGTTGTTTTTATATTAAAGTGGAATTTCGATTTAGTTACGTAATCCCTTTGTTGCTTTGCATAAGGTCTTATAAATTAAGGCTTTTTAATACCTTACTTTCGAAGGCCTTTAACATTTTTTAACTTATAATAATATCCAGCTTAAGAAAGTTTTTATTTACGTACCTTTTAAATAGCATATTTCATGCATTGATCGTTTTTACATTTAAACCATGTTTTTTTGTCATATTTGCATTCGGAAATAACTATTCTTTTCGGGCTCGATTTTTGATTTTGCATCTTTCGAATCGTATGATTAAAAATATAGATTTTCGAAAAAGGTTCTTTTATATCTAAGAATTTATATTAAATATAAAGCATCGGGAAATAACATAAATACTTTTACAATATAACTTTTTAACTTTATTCTAATTCGGGATATAAGTAATAAAACCTAGGATATTTTAGCTACCGGGAAATTTCTATGCATTTATATTCGTTATCTGGTTTAATAGGTATTTTTTCGTTCTATCCAGGCTAAAAATCGTTATCTTTTTTAGCTTTAAGATGTACGAGACAGTCGTCGACGTATCAAGCGGTAAAATGTAACGATTTATGCTGGTTTTTTCGGGATCTGGTATATATCGTATATTCGGGAAGCTCGTAAAGCTTCCGGAATAATTATCCGTAATTACTGACGTTAGGTCGGAATTAACCATTTTTATCGTATATTTTATACTAAAATATATCAAAATGGCAAAAATATCCTAGCTTTATAACTATTTTAAAAGTCGTTTATCCGGGGTAATATTTACAGGCTTTAACCTTAAAATCCTAATAAATAAGGTAAATTTCGTACTTTAAGATATCGTTTTGAATTTAAATAGTGGTAGTAATAATAAATTCTAGCTAAAAAGAAATCAAACTAACTTTATTTTCTTTTTTTCTGCCTTACTATCGGTTTTTGATTCAGCCGTTCTGGCTTTTTTTTGGGGTTAAGGAATCCTTTCCTTCTTAAAATTCCTTTTTGCGAAAAAGCGATATTTGCTTTTAAAATATCCCTTTTTACCATAATTAAAACACTTTATGTTAAACTTGTTTTTTTAGAGCTTTTTCGAAGCAATATTTATTTCCTTTTAAGGCTTACCCTTATCCTTTCTAATTCGGTCCTTGAAATTTTTGTCGTCATTTCGTTTATTAATTCCTTTTTTCTTAAGGTACCGATTAAAAGTACGTTGGTTAACGATAATTACTTTATCGGTATACTTTTTAAATGATTTTATTTTAGGTATTATGTATATTTTATCCTTAATTTAAAGTTTTAAGCTATTATAAAACAGATAAAATAACGCGTTTTCAGGTAAATTAAAAATTGCGGTTAAGCGGTTAAATTCCGTCGTATATTTTGCGGCTAACTTAATTCAGTAAAGAAAGTATAGTTATTTTACCGCGTACTATTTTTTATCTAGGTTTTTTAATGTAGTTCGTATTCGGTTTTCGAAGTAACGGTAATCGTTAAAAATATAATTAATAATATTTAAGGATTTTTTAAGGTAATTTTCTAAGTAGTTCTTTATAATGGGTTCGAATTATAAAAAAATTCGTTTAATAAGTAATTAAAAGATGGTTATTATTTTTTAATAATTTTCCGTTAAGGAATTTTAGTAAAACTTAAGGTAAGTTCTAACTTAAACGAAAAATCCTTTTATATTTATAATTCTGTTATAAAGTTTTGGGGTAATTAACTTATAGCCCTTAATCTCCGTTATTCTATAATAGCTAAGAGGTAGAATAATGGTTTTGCGGTACCGACTAAGGATAAAGAATAAGGGTATTAAGGTTTTTTTCTTTATTTCTCAGGTAAGCTAAGTCATACTTTTTCTGGGGAGTTAGGGTTTCTCCTTTCTGTCCTTTTCCAGAGCTTGGACTTTACGTAATAGGATTTCCATTTTTTTAAAGGAAAGTTTTCTCTTTTTTCCTTTTAAACCTTAAGGTTCCTAAACCTTTAATTTTACTTTCTTTTCTAAATTTCCTTAAACTTTAATAATATCCTTTAAAACTGGGGTTAATTACTGAACTAGGAAGAAGAAAGATCTTTTTTTTTAAATTATAAAAGGCATAATATTATTAATTAGTTAAAGAATTTTTTCGATCGAAAGTAAATTATTTAATCTGGTTATTAATCCCTTACCGGCTTATAACGGGGATCGGGTATATTGTTTATCTTCTAAACGTCGTTTTATGATATCGTTTTTATTAAATTTAAAAGAGTTTATACCTAATTAAGCTTAGAATTATCCGTCGGTTATTAATTAAGGAATTATTAAAATGTAACGAATTTGTTATATATTTACCTAAAAATATAAGTAATATCCGAAATAAAATCTGAATTTATAGGTAATAATAAGGCAAGGAATAATTTACTAAGGGTTTTATTTGTTAAAAAGATTTAAAGACTTTTCCCTTAATTAAAGAACGGTATAGTTGCCTCCAGTTGAGAACTTAGATTAATAATTAAGGAACGAAACTAAATAGGTGCTATTTATATGGGAGACCGGGTTATATATATCCTTATTCCTTAAAGTGAATATATCGTAAATTTATATAATCTGTACGATCTGGTTCCCAGATCATCCAGATCAACTAGATCACCTTGAAAGCCAAGTCTTCCCTATCCGGAGTTTAGCCGTAACAGGTTCGCACTAGGCCATAAAGGTAGGTCTCCTCAAGACAGGAACCCCTGTTCCTATAACAATATAAACCCCGTTTTTATAATATTATTTCCCTTTTTTAAAATTTTTATCTTAAAGATAAGAACCGTAAGTAGCTACTTTATTTTGTAGAAAAAAGTTTTTGGGGACCTTTTAGCTGATTTTACCATAATAGGCCGTATTTAAAAGGAAAAAAGAAAACCTCGTTTAAATTAATATAAGGTACGTAACAACGGTATAGATTTTATTAAGAAATTTAGCTTTAGAGTTATCTTTTGTTCGAACTATATTCGCTTCGAAAAGTCTGATTATTTTTACTTGGTTAATATTCTAAGTTGTGGCTGTTATATTTATCGCTAGCGTTCTACCTGCGACGTATTGAATATGAATGTTTTTGTAAAAATCGGAAAAGAACATAAGCGTTTATAAAAGGAATAACGTAAGGTAAAGGATAATCTAATAAAGCTTTTTAGTTGATTAAAACGCTTACGTTTCTAGCAAGATGTTTTATAGAAAAAAGTTATTACCATTTTAAAGGAGGGTTATAAATTGAATTAATTAAAAAAGTAAGAAAAGTTAGAAGAAGAGTAGCGTAGTATGGAGGTAAAATAAGCGCAGCTTATTTTCGAGATAGACGCCATTACGGAAACGTTTACTCTTTTCGATTGGAACGTTATAAGTTTAGATTTAAGCGGGGGACTATTATCGTTTATGACCTTGGTTGCGTTGGAGACGGTCGGTTAGGATTCTGCCAGTAGAACGTTTTAACCAGGTTTATTACGTTCGTTAGATGATTAAATGGTTCTTAAATGTTTTTTTCGTGTAAGTATTTTTCCTATTTAACTAGGTACTGGATTTTGTTTTTAATTATTCTGAAATCTAATATCCTTTCGACTTTATATTCGTTATCATTTTTTTCGATTTTTAGGATTATCTTTAGCGAGATGTTTTTAGGTGTTAATTTAAGCAAGGAAATGTGGAAAGCAGAGTATATCTTTATTATCTTAAGTAATAATAATCGGTAGTTAATTTTGGAAATAACTTAGTTAATCTTAAATAAGCCAAGTTTCTTAAAATTAAGTTTATTGCTAGGCTTTTAGTTTTAATTTATGAAATGTTTAACGTTACGTTTTGTTTTTATCGTAATAGATAAACCTTGTTTCCTTTCGCTAAAATTGATTCCTTAATTCTTTTTTTGTTATAATATTAGGCTATTTTTTGCTGGAAAAACTGCAGCTCGGTTCGTAATCGAGCTTGTATTATCTTGATTTTTGTTACCATTATTTCTGCTTGTGAAGTTATGGTAATAATTGCAGAATTCCTATGTATTAACTACTTTTGTCGTTACGTTATTATTTCGTATCCTTATATAGTTATATGAAAGGATACGCCTATATTTTCGGTAGTAAACGTATTATAAATTATTTATACTAATAATAATAGCTTTACCTAGTTATCTTATTAGTAGTTAACGTAGCTTTAAAGGTACTGTTTCAGGGTCTAGTTCAGCCGTTCTGTTTAACTATTTATTTAAGGGTGGTAAGTTATTAAGAACTTGAGTTTAGTACCTATTTGTTTGAAAAAGCTGGTACCAAACTTAGACGTAAAAAGCTTATCTTTATCAAAAATAATCTTTTTTGGTACTCTGTATTTATCGAAGTAATATCGGATAAATGCATAAGCTAATTATCCTGCCGTCGTAATTCCTTTAAAAGGTAAAAAGTACCCATATTTAGTAAGTCTGTTAACGATCACCTAGATTCCGTTGTATTCGATTTTAATAATTAGATTTTTAAATAAAGGAAAGCTGATAATAAAATCCTAAGCTATGATATTCTATGCCTTATTAAAAATATTAATAAGTTATATCAGCCCGTAAGGCTTATAGCGTACTGTTTTGGCCTTATTATAAATGTTGTAATTTTTGATAATCTTTTTAACTATTCGGCGTAGTTCTGGGAAGTCGTACTTTTCCTATAACCGTCGGGTGGTTTTAAAGATCCTTTAATATTTATGCAGTAGGTTTTCGTAAAACTTTTTTACGAATTGTTTTTATTAATCTCTAGGAACGTAAATCTTGTTACGGTATAATAGCTGGTTTTTTGGCTATTCTTTTAACTGCTAAACCTTTTTCTTTTTCTTTATATCGTAAAAATTTCGAAACCTTATTAAAAATTCGGAGGTTAATTGTTTTTTTAGTATTTCGTACAATTATATAATATTATTTTTATTGTACTATAATATTTATATACTTCGTTTAGGAATCTTAAGGTTATAATCGTTTTTACGATTAAGAATATTTACCTAGATATTTTCCTTTTTTTTTGATATAGTATATTTTAAAATTAAACTTTAACAGGAAAATTATTTAAGTTTTATATTGTTTATTTAATTTTTGTGCTTTTATAAATCGGGTAAGGTTTTTATAATTGGAATAAATATCGAAAGGTTCTTTAATTTTATTAACAAAGGGTTTTTATTTTTTAAAAACGTCAATAATTACTAGTAGTTCCTTGTTATAAATCGGTTATTTAAGTTTTATATCTTTAAGCGCTTTCGAATAATAAGTTACTAAGTATTACTTATCGTTATCCTTTAGTTGTTCTAGGACGGTACCTAGTACGTAATTTAAGGCGTTCGTTTTTAAACGTTTCTTTTTGTTTGTATTAGGTAATTTTATTATGGTTTATTAATAATTACTGTTACAGGAACAGGGGTTCCTGTCTTAGAAAGACCAACCTTCGGGGCTTAGCTCTTAAGCTGATTTGGTTGATCTGGATGATCTGGGACCAGATCACATAGATCATACGGATCTACGACACACTCATTAAAAGGCAATTGGATATATATAAACTAAATTCCCTATATAAATAGCACTTACTTAATTTCGCTTCTTAGCTATCAATCTAAACTTACAGCAAAAGGCAATCGTTTTTTACTATGAGAAAAATCTTTAAACTTTTTTAACGAATAAACGCTTAATAAATTATCCCTTGTCTTATTGTTACTTACAAATCAAGACCTTATTTCGGATACTGCTTATACTTCTAGGTGGATATATAATAGGTTCGTTATATTTTAATAACTCCTTAATTAATAGCCGACGGATAATTTTAAGCCTAATTAAGCATAAGCTTTCTTAAACATAACAAAGACGATATTATAGAACGACGTTTAGAAAATAAACAATACACCTAATTCCCGTTATAGGCCAATAAAGGACTAATAACTAGATTAAATAATTTACCCCTTATTAAAAAAATCCTTTAACTAATTAATAATATTATACCTTTTACAACCCGCGATAAAAGAAAACCTGCTTTTTTCTAAACTTAACGTCTAACCCTAGCTCCAGAGGAAATTATTAAGGTCTAGGGAGATTCGGAAAAGGAAATAAAACCAGAAATTTAGAAACTTTAAAGCCCGAAGGGAAAAAAGAAAAAGCTTTTCCCTTAAGAAAAAATGAAAATTTTCTTACGCAAAATCCAGGCCTTAGAAAAAGATAAAGAAGAAAAACCTTAACCTCTCAGAAAAAGAAATGGCCCAATCTACTCGAAAAATGGAAGAAAAAACCCCAATACCCTTAATATTCGGCCTAAATCGATACCGCAAAATTATTATTTTACTTTCTAGCCATTACGGAATGCCGGAAATTAAAGGTTATAAGTTAATTACCTTAAAGCCTTATAACGGGTATTATAAATATATAAAAAATTTCTTTTAAGTTAAAACTTACTTTAAATTTTACTAAAGCTTTTTAACGGAAGATTATCAAAAGGTGATAATTATTTCCTAACTACTCATTGGATAAGTTCTCTTATAATTCGAACTAATTATAAAGGGTTACTTAAGAAATTACCCCGAGGAATCTTCAGATATTACCAATTATATTTTTAGCAACTATCGGTACTTTAAAAACCGAATGCGAACTATATTTGAAAACCTAAATGAAAAATAGTACCTAATAACATAACTATGTTTCCTTTAATAAATTAAGTTAAATGCAAAATATACGATAAAATTTAACAGTTTAACCGTAATTTTTAATTTACCACAAAGTAGGTTATTTTATCCCTTTTACGACGGTTTAAAACCTTAAGTTAAGAATAAAATATATATAATACCCAAAATAAACTGGTTTAAGGAATATGCCGATAAAGCAATTATTACTAACAGACGTACCTTTAACCGGCACCTCGAAAAAAAAGCAACTAATAAATGAAACGATAACAAAAGCTTTGGTAACCGAATTAAGAAGGATAAGGGTAAGCCTTAAAAGGAAGCAAGTACCGCTTCGAAAAAGCTTAAAAAAAAAAACAAATCCGATATAGAATATTTTAACTATGGCAAAAAGGAACATTTCAAAAACGAATATCGCTTTCCTTCAAAAAGGAACTTCAAAAAAGAAAAAATTCTTTAACCCTAGAAAAAGGCCAAAGCGGCTAAATAAGAAACCGATAGTAAGGTAAAAAAGGAAAAAGAAAAAGAAAAAAAAACTTAATCTAATTTTTTTCCAGCCAGAATTTACTATTACCACCACCACGCAAATTCAGAATAATATCCCAAAGTACGAAGATTACCTTATCTATTAGAACTTTAAAATTAAAACTTATAAATATTACCCCGGATAACCAGCCTCTAGGATAACCATAGAACTAAGATACCGTTACCACCTTAACGCATAAAGATGCGGAATATATGACGAAAATGGTTGGTTCCGACCCGACGTTAGTAATTACGGACAATTATCCTTAAAACTTTGCGAGCTTCTCGAATGTATGGTACATACCAAACCAAAAAGAAACTAGCATAAGTTGTTACATTTTACCGTTTATTACATCGACGATTGTCTCGTTTATCTCCGAACTAAAAGAAATAACGACTTTTGGCCTGGATAAAACAAAGAAATACCTACCGAACCAGATAACGAATATAAATGCATAAAAACTCCCTAATAGCCAGAATATCCTAGGTTTTATTATTTACATCCCGAATTAAAATAAAGTGAAAAAGTTATATCGTAAGGATGTTTATGTTACTTCCCGATGTTCTGTATTTAATACGAACTCCTAAATATAGGAACACCTTTTTCGGAAGTCCACATTTTTAACCTTATAACTTAAAGAATACAAGATTAAAGGTTAAGCCCGAAAAGAATTATTATTTTCGAATGCCAATTCGGCAAAGAGAAATACTACAAATACATAAATAATTATTATATTAAGTACGTTATAAAGAAAGCCCGAGAATGAAAACGATTTTTTGTAAATAAATAATACTAATTAAAAAACGCTAAAAACCTTTGAAAATAAGGTATCGAAAAACGTTAACTTACAAAACTTTATATAAGATAACAAAAGGATTATGCAGCCAGGTCGAGATTCCCCTTTAGTATAAAAATAAGATATTTAAGGCTATGATCAACTTAAGAGCCGAAGGTAACTTTATTTTTCCTACGGTGGCAAAAAAAAATATCAAGTTCCTTAAAGATATACATTAAAGTCTTATAAGTTACGCATAATGGATAAAAACTTATTTAAGTATAAAAACGAACAGATTTTACGAAAACTTAAAGAACTTCCCGTTTAAATCCAAAAATACCAAGAACGAATTTCGTTAGATATCGCCGACATTTCTAGACATAATATTATCTTGAAAATGCTATAACTTAGATTAAATAATTTACATATTAATTAGAAATACCCAATATTTTTTGGGGAAAACGATAAAAAGTTACCTAAGGAAAACGTTTAAAAAGTTTACTATATTATTAAAGAAGTATAAGTTTTAAATTAAACTAAAACGATACTATTTAAATATTAGGGATTTAAAAAAAAATTAAAAATAAAGAAGATTATAAGTTGCCACCATATCGTTAATACGATTATAGAATACCTATCAAAAAGGGATACCATTTTAAATTTTATAAAACTTATTATATAAACCCCGAAAAATTAAAAGCCTTATGGAAAACTATTTAATTCGATTTAAAAAAAGGATATATTTAACCCTTTAACTTTCTTGCTGGATACCCCGTTTTTATGGTACTAAAAACCAAAAATAAAAAGCAAAAGATTAACGAAAACGGAAACCTGGTTTTTAGAAAAGTTACCGATTATAAATAGTTAAACGATATTACGATTAAAAATAAATACCCCCTAATCTTTATAAACATATTAAAAGAAAACGTTAATAAGGTTAAATAATTTATTGTATTTAGCTTTCGAAACGGCTATTACCGTATTAAAATAACTAAAAAAAAGAATGGAAGATAATATTTAAAACGATATACGGACTTTACGAGTACCGAATAATGCCTATAGGATTTATTAATATTCCCATTAGTTTTTAACGTTTAGTTATAATTATATTACGAAAATCTTTAGATAAGTTCGTATTCGTTTACCTTGACGATATCTTTATTTATTTCGAAAGTTTAAAGGAGCATAAAAGGTATGTCGTTTAAGTATTCGAGATTTTGGATAAAACGAATATCCGCGTTAACTTAGCCAAAAGCGTATGGTATATATAGAAGCTAGATTTTTTAGGATATATATTTACCCCCGGCCAAATCCAGATTTAACGCTTTAAGATAGAAATAGTTAAAGATTGGCCTATCTTTAATAAAACGACCGTTACCGATATTCGATAGATCATAGGATTTACGGGTTACGTACGAGGCCTAATTAAGGGATACGGAAATATAGTTAGATTATTAACGAGACTTATTACCAAGGAGTACGTCGGAAAAGAGTTTAAGTTCTTAAAAGATGTAAAAAAGGTATTCCAGATTTTGAAGGACGTAATTACCAGTAAACTCATAATAAGATTATTTAATGTAAATAAAAAAACGCTTAAAAACGGACGCCTTTAAGTACGTATTAAATACCGTTTTAAAATAATTAAGGTATAATAATAAATGGTACTTAGAAGTATATTATTCGAAGGTATTCCAAGATGCAAAATTTAAATACCCGATTTATAATAAGGAATGCTTGGTAATTATTAACGTTTTTAAAAGATGAGAGCTTTTTTTGGCGAAATTAAAAAACTCTTTAATATTTATTCCAATTATAAGAACTTTACCTAATTTATAAAGATATAAGAACTAAATAAACGATATAAAACTTGGATAATTTTCTTATTAAGGTTTAACTTTAAAATATATTATATTAAGGGAAAAGAAAATATCCAGGCGGATATTTTTAGTTGTAAAGGCGATTGTAATCTTAAGGTTCCTAAACGAAGTATGCAGATATTATAGTATAATAGGGATGGTATTATATAGTTATGCAAGATTATAAACAAACTAACTCTCGAATTCTTGATACGGTTTCGAAGTTTTTACGATACGAACGAAAAGAAAAAGGTTTAGTAGTTAAAAGGATGGTTAAAAAATCAGCTATTGTATTATAGTAAAATTTATATTTTTAGGAATTAATAAGAATAATTCGTAAGGGAATTTTACGAAAACTTATTGCATGGATATTAAAAAAATTTTAAAATTACTTAATAATTATAGGAAAAGTACGATTTCCCAGAATTGCGCGGAATAATTAAGACGGTTATTAAGAGTTATAATATCTGTAATAAAGTTAAGGTAGTATATTATAAATTTTATAGGTTGTTATAACTTACCGATATTTTTAATAAAGTATGAAATATTATAGTTTAGGATTTTATTATTAACTTTCTTTTTATTTAAGGACTTAATTATTAAAGTCGAATACGACGAAATCTAGATGATCGTTAATAAACTTATTAAGTATGGGTACTTTTTACTTTTTAAAGGAATTGTAACGGTAGAACAATTGGTTTATGTATTTATTCGATATTACCTCGATAAATATGAAATGTTAAAAAAGATTATTTTTGATTAAGATAAGTTTTTTATATTTAAGTTTAATATTAGCTTTTTTAAATAAATAGATATTAAACTTAAGTTCTTAATAATTTATTATCTTTAAACGAATAATTAAACGAAACGATTAAACTAAACCTTGGAATAGTATTTCCGAAGTTATATTAATTATTAGTAAGATAATTAGGTAAAGTTATTATTATTAGCATAAATGGCCTATAATATATTTGCTAACAAAAATATGGGCGTATCCTTTTCTATAGCTGTATACGGATACAAAGTAATAACTTAACGACCAAAGCAATTAATGTATAAAACTTTTATAATTATTACCATAATTCCCCGAATAGAAATAATGGTAACGGAAATTAAGACGATAGAATCCCGTTTACGAACCGAATTACGTTTTCTCTAGCAGAAAATAGCCCAGTATTATAATAAAAAGAGGATTAAAGAATTAATTTTAGCGAAAAGAGATAAGGTTTACTTATTACGTTAAAAATAAAACGTAACGTTAAATATCTTATAAATTAAAACCAAAAAGCTTAGCGACAAACTTAATTTTAAAAAACTTGGTCCGTTTAAGATTAACGAAGTTATTTTTAAAACTAATTACCAATTATTATTACCTAAGATAATAAAGATATACTTTATTTTTTACATTTCCTTGCTTAAACCAGTATCTAAGAACGCCCTGTTAGAAACAAACCTGGAGATCGAAAAAGACGATAATAAGTACGAAGTCGAAAGGATATTGGACTTTAGAATAATCAAAAACAAAATCTAGTACCTAGTTAAGTGGAAAGAATACTTATACGAAGAAAATACTTGGGAATTACTTAACTACTTAACGAATGCGATGGACCTGGTTAAGACGTTCTACAGGCAGAGTTTTGACCGACCGTTTTCAGCGTAACTAAGATCGCAGGCAATAAAGGTTCCCTGCTTAAATCCAAACCCGCGGCGTTTTAATCGAAGGAAGTAAACGCCTCCGTTATAGCGTTTATTTCGAAAGCAAGCTACGCCTGTTTTGCCTCTATACGACGCTGCTTTTTTTCCATTTTTTTCATTTTTCTAACTAGTTTAATTCCAAACCTTTTTTTAATAACTTTACCGCCCTTTTTTTTTAAAAAAAAAAACAAAAGTCCTGCTGGAGGCGTAACCGCTTTGGCCTTTTAATAAACCTTAGTAACTTTTCGTTTTATTTACGGCGTTTTTTTTACAGCTTCCTAATACGCCAAAAATTTATTCTTTAGGATACGCTACTCTTTTTATAACCGTTTCTGCGTTTCGTTTATCTTTCTAAGGGAATTTATAATTAAAACGTTATAAAAAGGACGTTAACGACAAATATAATAATTGCAGTACAAAAACTCGGAAACGTAAAAACAATCAGCTTTACCAAATCGAACATAATTTAAAAAAAAAGGCCTTAATATCAAACTTCTTAATTAAATCAGCACAAGTATTACGAAAATCGCGTTAATTTAAACGAAGCTTCTTTTTTTTCTTTTTAGATACGACCTGTTATGATAAAATCAGCTGAAAAACCCTTAGAAAAGCTTTCTCTAATAAAACAAAGGTAACTACCTACGGTTCTTATCTTTAAGATAAAAATCCTTAGAAAAGAGAAATAATATTACAGAAACAGGGGTTCCTATTTTGGAAAGACCAACCTTCAAGGCTTGGCTCGTACCCGTCACGGGTAAACCTCGGGCGGAAAAGCTTGGCTCTTAAGGTGATCTGGTTAATCTGGATAATCTGGGACCAGATCACACAGATCATACGGATCTACGACACACTTACTAAAAAGCAATTAGATATATATAAGCCAAGTTCTTTATATAAATAGTGAATTGGGACGGGGTGATTTGGTCCTGATCAGTGCATATTTGATGAGAGTGTCACGATTAAACCCGCGGTTCGAAAGATAATAAAGGTAACGCAAATTGTATTATGTGGTGTTAAATCCATGTATAAAGCGATAATAAATGTCTCCTTTTTCTAAGGTTACGCCTAGCGAAAAATGAACTTCTAGAAATACATAACTGGTAATAACTAATTAATCGGCAAAGTTACGTACCCGGCTTTACACCCTGTACCATTTTAATCCTCTTTTTTCAAGATAAAATCGTTTTCGATTTATTTTAAGAAATAAATGCCAACGTAATTAATTTTTAATGCCATAAATAAAGAAACATACCTAAAACATATTAATTTATCTAATTAATATTTACGCGGTTTATTTTTTATTTTTTTAACTTAAGATTTCGTTTTCGACGTTTCGTTAATTTATTTCGTTATTTAGCCCTTTTTTTTTTATTTTTTTAAGCTTTATCCTATTTTACTTTTTGCGCGATCGAATCCTTATACTTAAGCCAACCAAGCCAGCCTTAAGGAAAATATGGTTTAAGTCGTTTTCCCATAATCTGGTATATATTTTTTAACCATTTATACGGTATATTATATTAACCTTTTGTTATTATTCGAACTTTTTAATTACCAAAAAGTAATCGTAATTTATATTTCGGCTTAAATAATAACTTTTTAAAAACCGGATCGGATTAGGTAATTTACGGAATAAAGAAAAAAAACATAAATATTTTAAAAGTTTATCTTAATTAATTAATAAATATATAAGGTTAAAGGGTAAAAAATTCGATAATTAATATCTTAATTAACGGGTTATTAATTTTTTAATCGGTTATTTTATCGGTCGTAATCGTTTATCTTTTATAAGACGAAATAATTAATCGGATTCCGGATTATCGGCCTTTTTAGATCGTCGACTTCCTTTTTTAATAATAAAGATAAAAATCTTCCAGGCTATAATTTTATAGGTTTTTTAATATTATTATCATCTAGTTTTAAACCTAAGTAATTTTTAATTATATTAATTATTTTAAACTTTATAATAGTTTCGTCTTATTTAATCGGTTCGTTTAAATTATTATTTCCTTATTTTAAAGGGTTACGCGTAATAATATAAAATATATAAATTATTTATAAACCGTAAATATAATATTTAACCTAAATAAATATCCTTACGATTATTATACGGATAAAAATATTATTAAGTTTTAACTTTATTTAAGCCTTTTAATATAATTATAATAATAACTAAATACGGTTAACCGTAAAATAAACATTAAATATTAACATTCGACATTTTAATTGGATATATAATATATTAACCTAATAACCTTTAAATCCTTTATTAATTTAAAATTTAATGTAAATAATAAACTAAATATATTTTAGGTTTATAATTTTAATTAATTCCATAATTTTATTAAGGATATATCGGATTTAACCGTTAAAGATTATTTTACCGGCTTTAATAATAACGATTAAAATACTTTAAAATATATTTAAGGCGATTAGTTATATAAAGGTAATAATATATTAAAAACGTAAATAAATATAATTTATTAAAATTATAAATATTTGTTATAAAAAAGTTGTACCGAAATTATATAATTTTTTTAATTTAATAAAGGGGTAAGATAATATCTTTTTATAAACGTTTACCGTTTTAATTAAACGGATAAATAGGGATAGTTCGATTAAAACGGACTTTCGAAATAACTTATTAAATAGGATAAGGAATAAAACTATTATTATATATCCTACGGAATAGCTGCATTATGTTATCCTTTTCCCATACTGGTATGTTAACGATCTAGGCGAGTTTTCCGGAACCCGACGTATTTAGCTTTTTAAAGTTCCTATCCTTATTTTGGCTGATACGTTTTTTAGATAATAATATAGTAATTATAGATAAATTAATTAAGGTATTAAAATACGAAATTAATAATAATTTATAATTTAAAAGCTTAAACGATAATTAAGGATATGCGTAATATGTAAATATATGTATATATATTTAAATATATAAGTATATAAATATCAAAATATTAAGGTCGAAATTATATAAATATAAAAAATCGTTAGGAATTGATAATAACTTATATATAAAATTAATTAAGTATAACGGGGTTAATATATTAATTTTTTAATTAGAAAAATATGCGTTAAAGAAATGCCAGAAAATCCCGTTTAATGTTATATGGGAAAATGTTGTTATCGTTACGTACTTTAATTAATTATTTATACCTATATTCTTTTTTCTTTTTATTATTATATTAACTTTTCCCTTTTAATTATATTTTTTAAATAATATAAAACTTTAATACTTATTTATTCATTTTTAAAATACTTAATTAATATTATTATTATAAGTTCCCGTTAATCGTTAAATCCTTATAATACCTTAAATTTTCGTAAAAATATAAATTTTAACAAATTAATTAATTTAATAAAAAAGTCATTTATTAAAAAGTTACACGGTTTAAGTAATAAGTAATCTGATAATACTTAATCTATTTCTTTTCGTATTAATCAGAACTTCCGTAATCTTAATAAGATTTCCGTTATTCGTCGTATAAATTTAATAATTTCGAATTTATTATTATTTTCTAAATTTTTAACCAAACGTATCGATAAGGCTTTAACTATTAATCGGGCTATTAAACATTTATATAACCTTAATAATATTTGCAAACCTTAAAATCTTATATACCGTTAAGCGCCTATCCATAATTTAGCTCCTACCTTTTAATATAAATACCGTAATATTACGGTTTCTTAAAATTATTTACCTTTTAAAACTTTTATTATAAATAATTCATTATTAAAAATACCGTATTTATTATTATTGAATATTATACCATTAATCGAATTATTAATTCCGGGGCCGGATTTATTTATAAATATTATTAATTAACGATTAATTAATTATAAATTAATATCTTTAACTTTTTATATACCTGTTAATACTTAACCTTGTATTATAATCTTATCCTTAACTTCGTTAATTCCAGTAGGACTTCGGATTATTAATCGGGTACCCGGCCTATTTTTTAATTTAGGTTCATCTTAATTTCCTAAAATCAAGCTTAACGATAAGGACGTAATAATTAAGTTCTGGAATAATTATAACCATATCGAACGTATAATAATAAAATACCTTAAGGTACGTATTATCTTTATTTAATACTTATTTTAAGAAAATGGTATTAATTAAATATAAATACTTGGAATTATATTAATTAATATTATCGGTAACTTTATTAAAGATCGGTACCATAAATAACGAATTATCGAGGAAAACTTTTAAATTATAACGGGTATTTAGTTTAATATTATTATTATACTAGCTAATTAAGGAAAAAAACCTCCATTATATCCTGTATACGTCGAAATTATTAGGGGTAAACTTATAAATTCGTTTATAAATTTATTATCCAAAAACCTTCGGTATATTATTAATTTATTTATTTAAGTATTTAAAATACTTAACTTAATTTTATGTAAATTATGCAAATAATGATATAAATATTTTAAATAACTTAATTAATATAATATGTTTTTATTCTTTAAATACTGGTTAATTCCCGGATTTTAAAAAAGGTTTTATAATAATTATATCGGGTTTATTAAGGGTTATAAATATATATTTCGGAATGATCGGTTTAATCATTTAAAGGCCAAATATTTACCGTTTTTTTAAATTAAAAAATATATCCGTTTAAACGTTTATTTAATTATTAAGGCATTCGATAAAAGCTACTTTTGTTTAATAATTAAAGAATATGTTTTTAATTTTCGGTATTTAATAAAAACCCGGTTTTTTAAGTTTAAAAATATTAATTAGTTATAAAAAAGTATAAACGTTATATAAAATAATCGGAAGTAAAATAATAAAAAACTAAAAAAAACCCTTTATTTTTAATTTTTCTTAATTAATTTCGTTAATATTTTCCGTTTATTTAATCGATTTACCTTAAATATCTTATTATTATTTATAATTACGTAACCCTTTAACTAATTATTAAATATTTAAACCTTAATATTAGTTCTTATAAGCTTTAAAGTTTTAAATTGCTAATTCTTAAGTAATTCGATTTCCGTAATATTTAAAATATTTAATATAATATCTTTTAGTTAATTGGGTAATGGTTTCGTTTAATCGTTTTTATATAAATTTATCGGTTCCTAATATCCTTTTTTATCTTTTACAAATTACTTTAATTTATTAATAAAAGAAATCCTTTATAATTTCGTTTTATTAATTTTCTTTAGTTAATAAATATTTTAATTATTAATTTTATTAATTAAGTACGGTTTAATCCAGCGGTACTTTAATTTTATATCCTTAAAAATATTAATATATTTTGATATATTATATAAAAATACCAGGTTATGTACTTATAAAGGTTTATCTTTTATTTTGTTTTTATTTTTTTCGTTTATAAACTTAATAATTTTACGTTTTTAATCGTTAATTACTTTAATAACCTTAGCTATATTTTTGGCCTTTTTTTTAATAATCGAATCCTTTATATAATTAAGTTTTCCTTTAAAGTATTAAAATCTTAATTCATAATACGTTAAATCGGTAACATTGTTTCGATTGGTAGGATTACCTTTTAACCGTATAGCAATTCGTAAGAACTAAAACCATAGCTTTTGACGATTGTATTATCGGCGAGGATCATTTTCGGCAAAAGCTTAACCCATTCTTTGCCAGTATTATTCGTCGCTTTTATTAAACCTTTAACAATCGGGATATGTCCTCTTTTAATTAAACCTTGTCGCTAGGTAGCATACGCAATTTTAACCTTCCTTTAAATTCCAAAAATATTATAAGCTTTAATAATTTCGTCCTTATTTTTAAAGCTTTCGTTTATCTTAATCTTAATCGGAATATTATATCGATAAAAAATATATTCGTTTAAAAATTTTTTAATCGTAATTAATATAACTAAACGTAAAATCTTAATTTTTAAGTAACCGGATAACTTGTATTTAGCCTTAATAATAACCTTATAACCGTTATTATTAAGTATAAATTACATATCGATTACTTAGATAACAGTTATATTAATAAGTTAAAAAAAGCTGTAGCTTTTTTCGAAACGTTAATTAATAACTTTTTAGCATTTCGGATACGTAAATACTGCTTTTCGAATTTATCCACATATTTTACGTTAATAATAGGAAGCTGCTATACGCTAATAAGTCGAATCTCGTTTTTTATGGCCGCAATCCTTATAACATTACCTAATTACCGCGTATTACTTTTGCTAATTATTAATCACCTTACGGATACCGTATTACTTATTTACCTTACGCCAGAAAATCCCGTTTTGAATAAAATAATTTAAAGCTTTAGCTTTAAAAGCCGTTTTCCTTTTCCTTGGAACGTTTCGTAATCGATTAAGAAGATTTAATATCGTCAGAAATCTCGCATACTTTTATAACTTCTTAAATTAATTTTTAATAAAAAGTTCTTATTTGTAACTAATTACAATAAGTATTATAATTATATTAATTAAAATAAGTTTAAACCGAATAACGTTTAATTAAACATTAATAGAATTATTAACTTCTTTTTTTTATTAATCGTTTAACGTATTAAAAGCTTTAAGTAACTTTTTCGATAATCCGTTAGCAGCTATATTCTTTTTATTAGGAATATATTTAATCTTAAAATTGAATATCTTTATTTATGTAACCTAACGGGTAAAAAATGCTTTTAATAAAGAATTTATCGAATTATTAATTTAGATTATTAACACCTTAGCGTTAATTTTTAATATAAATCGGACTTTCTAAATATAATTTCGGAATTTCCTTAAGATCTTAAAAACCGATCGATATTTTAGCTTATTAACGTCGTAATTTAATTTAACGCCTTTTTAAATATTATTTTCGAAATACGTAAAATGTTCGATTTTATTAATTATTTATCCGACAATACTTTTAAAGTTTTACTTACTTACGTTTATCCTTATAATAAGTTTTCCTGTTATAAAGCTATAATTTAAGATAATTAAGGTCGGGATTATCGTAATTATTTTTTTGACGCTTTTTATCACTTTATCTTAATCAAGACCTTAAACGAAAGCTTAATTTTTCCGGAATAATTTTATAAAAGGTTTAACCTTTATGGTAAAATACGTAATAAAAATCCGATAGTAAATTATAATACCTAAAAAAGTTTTAATTTCCGAAACGTTTTTATAAGGTTACATTTTTAAAATCTTTTTTACCTTAATTATATCTGGGCGGCGACCATTTATTCTATAAAGAAATCCGATTATAATTATAATCTTCTAATATTATTAAAACTTTTTCATATTAATTAAAATATTAGCAAGCTTATAATTAAGTAAAGTCTTGTTAATATTAACGATATGCTTATAAACAAATCGCCGAATTCTTAAAAAGACTTTTTCGTTATCGTATCTTATTTTTAGGCCTTTAATTTTAACATCGTTAACAAATAGACGAATTATGTTAGGTATCAAATCGTTTAAAATCCTCCCGATTATACGACAAAAGTAAGCCATAAAGTTGGTAAACCCTATAGGTATACTGGTATACTTAAGCAATCCTAAAGGTGTTGCGAAAATGGTTAAATCTTTGCTGGCCGGGGTTAATATAACTTGATCGTAATCTAAAAAAAAATCCATTAAAGTAATTAAAGAGCATATAATAAAATTTGCGGAAAGTGTATCGCAGTTTTTTAGCATAAAAACGTTTCGTAAGGTAATAATGTTTAGCTTTATCGTAAAGTTAATTAATTGTAATTTACTATCTTTCTTTTATATAAAAAGTTTAGCGTTTTTATACGCGGTATAAAATTATTCGAGAATTTGTTTTTATATTCGTATTCGTAATACTTCGATTAGTTTGTTTTTAAGGTTAGCCGGTATAATTATGCCTTTAGTTTATTACGCCTTATAAAGGATTATTCGGATTTTATAATTTAATACGATATTGGATTTAATTTTGCCATATTTTTGCCAATCTTAAATTAAGGTAACCTTTTTACGGAACAATATCTTTTTAAAAAGGCTTTTTCCGTACGGGTAAATTTATCGCCTAATTAATTAAGAATAACGTCAGCCCTTTTTTCTGTAAGTCGGGTCCCTTACGGCATGGTATAAATCTAGGGAATAAGGCAGTTAACGGAATACCAGGTTTATCGGGTTTTTCTTTATTTTAATTAATAACTTATTAAACCTTCTTAAGTTTTTTGGCCTCTTAATTTGGGTTTCTAAAAGGTATTAATTTATCGGATGGTATATTATTAACAGGAATTACTTTTTTCCATTTCGGCTTATATATCGTATTAATTTATACGGTACGGTCCTTATTAATTCTTTTTCGCATTCTTTGCTATAAGATTCCGTCTAAAGCGTATATAAATTTTTCATTATTAAACTATCTTAATATCGTATTTCCAAACTCCAGCTTATTTTTTATAACTTTTTAAATAATTATCGGGTTTTAATTAATATAAATATTATTAATCGAAAAGATATACGGGCCCGTAACGTATTTATTTATCTTTTCGTTTATAGGCCTGCTTTTGCTAATAAAGCGGCTTATAAATTTACCGGCTCTTTTCTTTTTGGCTTTTCTTTAACGCGGATGTTACGAATAACCTTTCCAGCTGAAATTAACGGGATAATAATCTTTATCGGATTAAACTTTAAAATTCCTTTTATTATTTTTAGGTTTATATTAAGTATTATTTTCGATTTAGTTATAAAGTTAAGTTCAAATATTAACGGTTATACGGCAAAATGATCGTTAACGATAAATATAAAAATAATAATTAATCGGCCAGCTAATTAAATAAATACCTCGATAATACTTTTGAATAAAATCTTTTTTTGCGAATTAAAACCTATAAATAATATTCGTATTTATCGTATTATTAATTTTTGTCGCTTAACGTATAAAGCGATAATAACGTTCGATTCGGTTTTTATATCGATAACTTCATTAATTAGGTTTTCGCCGCCTTTATAACCTACCTTAATTATAAGTTTAAATAACGGGGTAATATATTTAACTGGGTTATATTATTATACCGATAAAACCTTTGCCTTTTATTAAATCTTTAGCTTATATTCGATATTTATGGTTAAAATCCTAGGGGTTTTTTTTGCTTTTAGAAATTCGGATCTTTTTATTTTAATTTCGGTTATCTTAATCATTTCTTTATTTTTACGATTAAATGCTTCCTAAATTTTAATAGCTATAAAATTTTTGAAAGTTTCGCCGAAATCTAAATAAACCTTTATTAATTTCGACCAGGTAATTTCGAACCTTTTTTGGAATTTTTACGGATTTTCTTTTTTTAAAACTTAATAATATATTCGTCGATTAGTTCTTTATAATTAAAAGTATTATCGGTTTAAATAATATTATTTACCTACGTAATAATCGGTATTTAGGTCGTATTATTTATTTAAATTACGTTATTTATTTAAACGGTTAGTTTGATATTATAAAATAAAGGTTTATCGTATATTAAATTATTATTATCGGTTTTATCTTTTTTCGTTCCGTTATTAAACCTTTTTTTTCCCTTTTTAACGCGCTTAATTATTATAACGTTAATAAGTACGGTAGGTTGATCAAAGTTGTCGACCTTTAAGGTACGGATTTTTTCTAAATATCGGGTACCTTTGCTTTCGATAGGGTTATTTTATAACCAGTTACGTAAAGATACCTTTTTATAAAACGGCTTTCCGTTTTTTCCGATAAAATGGGTTATATTAATTTTAATTATACGGTTTTAATTAATGGCAAAATCCTATCGGGACGGCTTTAGAATTTATATAAGCTTCGCAAAATTAATGAGAATAATTAGGGTATTATCCGAATTAGTTTTAGGCGATTCCCTACCTTTATAAATATCGTTTCGCCGATTAAAGTATCGCATTTTTTCCCTAAAGCGATTAAAAAAGCCCGGTAAGTTATGGATCCATTTTAAAACTTTTTTCAAAATCGGAATTTGTTAATTAATAATTTGGCTTTTAAGGACCTGGGGAAATTATATTATGCTTAACGTAATTCGATTATTAGGTATTTTTAAGTAAATCATATATCCGTTATCGTTAAATAAAGTTAATTTCGTATTTTTTATGTTTTTAAATAAACGGTATTTGTTTATGTTATGTTTAGGATTTAGATAAAACTAATAGGTATTATAATTAAAACCGCTATATGTTTTTTTTCGACCTAGGTAACTGCTTTAATAGTTTTTACAACCTTGGTAGTTACTTTAGCTACGGTAAAAGCCTAGTGAATTAAAATTATCCGGCTGGAAGTTTATTATATTAATCGAAAGGTTAGTACTATAGCTGCGAATCTAAGGTACCTTTTGTTCTGGCGGAACGTAATACTGTAAATTCCAAGCAGCTTTTCGGTTGCGCATTTTTTCTTTAAAAGCTTTTAAGTTTTAAATTTAATAAACTTACGTAATTTTTAAGTTTTATAATACATTCGTAATTTCGGATACCTAATTAATTTTATTTGTTGGTATTTATCGCGGTCGAAAGCTTTTTTACCGTTATTACTTAAATTATTAAGTTAAATAAAACCGGTCGTTATTTTTATAATCAATATTAAAGCGGACGTTGTTTTGTTATCGGCTATAACCTTTATATTTAAGCAATCCAGCCTTATTAAAAGTTTAATTTTTAATTAATATTAACGTATTATCGTAATTTATTATATATAAATTTTCGAACTTTATAAAAAAACTATTAAGAAGTTCTTTAAGATAACCGGCAGATAATTCTTTTAATAAGCTTTCCGTATATTCGTTTTTATTAATTATCTTTTTTTTTAGCTTAGATTTTTCCAAAATATTTTTTACCTTAATAACATACTTTAAATAATACTTATAAACTTGATTAGGTTTATTACGTTAAACTTGTTTCGTTAAAATCCTTAATCGGTTTTTAATAATCCGGATTTGTTTTAGGTTTTATAACTTAAAGGTTTTTAAAATAACCTTAATAACGTTATCTTATTTAATAAATCCTTTAATAATAACCTTAACTTAATCCTTCATAATATTGCTATCCGTTTAAAAAGGTAATTTAACGATTATTTTAAATTTGGTTAACTTATATTTTTTTAAATAATTTGTTAACTTTTAAGTTAATCGGTAGCTTTAATTTTAAAAAAGCGAAAATCCGGGAAAGCAGATAAGTTTAGGAGAACTATTAAGGACGAAAGCCGGTTTATAAAGTTTATTAAAAAGCCGTATCTTTATTAATTAATTTATCTAAAACGTATAACGTCTAATATCGGTACCGCAAGTCCTATAGATAATTTTAAAGATTCGTAAAATTATGTAATTTTTCGTCCTTACGGGATTTTAATCGTAATTCCAGAAATTGCTTAAAAGCTCGAATCCCGTATAGGTTTTGGGGATTTAATCGGATTATTTAAGGGTTTCTTTTTATTAACTTTACTTTCGTAAAAGTGTTTTGTCGATCGGTATTAAATAATAATATTTAAAGCAAAACTTTGGTTTTTTTTAAAATAAAGAACTTTAGTATAAATAAAAGGCCTTATTATTATTTAATTTAAGTGGTAATCTTAAAAAGCTTTAACGGGTTTTTAATAAACCTGCTAAAATTTATTTTAAATTAATTAAATTTATTAATTTTAAAATTATTCGGGTTTTAAGGCGCCGGGTTAACGGAAATATGTTTAGGTATAAGGTAAATAATTATCCGTAATATTTATCTTAGATATATTTTCCCTTTTTTTATAATAAAAATATAAGTAGCCTTTTTTTTTTAACATTTATCGTAACGGTTTTATTTTAATTAACGTATCGTCTTTAGCCGATATTAAATTAGGCCTTTTTTAGCTTACTTATTAATCTTTTTATTATTAACCTAAATACTTTAACATTAAAATTAACTAAAAATAGCAGGTCCCAAATAATACCTTTTAATAGTAACCAAACAGGATATTATCCGATTAATGCCAGCAAGGTTTAAAATGTATTATCTATTATCTTTTTCCTAATTTTCGTATTATATTAAGGGATATTAGTTTTTTTTTCCTATTCTTTCTTTCGTCCGTAATATTAATAACTTTATAACCTTAATTCTTTTCTTACTTAAATTCGTAATTTGTTTCATATCGTTAATCTTATCGTCGGTTTTATTATTTAATTAATTAAAATCCGAATAATTACGTTGCTAATAACGTAATTATAGCTTTAATAACCTTAATTTAAAATATTTCGTAATTTTAATCTTATTACGTTAATATTTACATAATATAATTTATCTTTTAAATTACGTAATCGGTTTAAAATTTAGGTAATTAATCCATATTCCGAAATTAATTATTTTCCGCGCTTATATTTTTTTATCGTCTTTTAAGTAAAGCCGTATTTTAAAATAAGGTATTATAATCTTAATTTAATAGCTTTTTTATTAATTATAAAAAAGGTTGCGGCGTTATCGTAAGACCTGATTTTTTTCTTAGTCGTCGAGTTCGCGTATCGTTATTAAATCGTTATGTTCGTAATTATAACCGTAATTATAATCGAAATCGTATTTTAATTAGAACCTTATCCTTTCCGTTTAATAATCGGAAATCGTAAGTTGCTTCGGTAACTAATTAAAGCTAATTTCCGTATATTAACAACCAAATAAATTAAAACGGAATAATTTGGTCTTAATTAGTCCATATTTAATAAAAATATTACGATTAAACCCGCGGTTTAAAAAATAATAAACATAACGTAAACTGTATTATGTAATATTAAATCTATATATAAAGCGATAATAAGTATTTCCTCTTTCTAGGGTTGCGCTTAGCGAAAAATAAACTCCTAGAAATATATGACTGGTGATAACTAATTAATCGGCAAAGCTATGTACCCGGCTCTGCACCCTGCACCATTTTAATAGCACCTATTTAATTTCGCTCCTTAGCTATTAATCTAAGTTTATAGCGAAAGGCAATCGTTTTTTACTATAGGAAAAGTCTTTAAATCTCTTTAACGAATAAACCCTTAATAAATTATCCCTCGCCCTATTATTACCTGCAAATCAAGGCCCCATTTCGGATACTGCTTATACTTCCAGGTGGATGTATGACAGGTTTGTTACAATTACGTCCTTTAAGATCTGGAATGCTTTTTTTACATCCTTTAAAAGCTTGAACTTTTTATTAACGTATTTTTTAGTAATAGGCTTCGTTAATAATTTAATTATATCTTTATATCCTTTAATTAAGCCGCGTACGTAACCCGTAAATCTTAAGATTTGTCGGATATCGGTAACGGTCGTTTTGTTAAAGATAAGCTAATTTTTAATTATTTCTATTTTAAAACGTTAAATTTAAATTTAACCGGACGTAAATATATATTTCAAAAAGTTTAGTTTTTACGTATACTATACGTTTTTGGTTAAGTTAACTCGGATATTCGTTTTATTTAAAGTTTTAAGTATTTAAGTTATATGCTTTTTATATTTCTTTAAAGTTTCGGAGTAAATGAGGATCTCGTCAAGGTAGACGAATACGAACTTATTTAGAAATTTTCGTAATATAATTATAACTAGACGTTGAAAATTAATGGAGGCGTTAGTAAATCCTATAGGCATTATTCGGTATTCGTAAAGTTTATATATTATTTTAAATACCGTTTTCCATTTTTCTTTTTTAGCAATTTTAATACGGTAGGAACGGTTTTAAAAATTAAATGTAATAAATTATTTAACCTTATTAGCGTTTTCTATATATATTTAGAAAGGTTAAGGGGTATTCACTTTTAATGTAATATCGTTTAGTTATTTATAATCGATTACTTTTTAAAAAATTAGATTTTTATTTTTGTTAATTCGTTAATTTTTATCTTTAGTTTTTGATACCATAAGGACAGGGTATTAATATATCCTTTTTTTAGATTAAGTTAAATGGTTTTTTATAAGGCTTTTTATTTTTTAATATTTATGTAGTAAATTTTATGAAGTTTAAGATAATATCCCTTTTTAATAGGTATTCAGTAATTTTATTAATTATATGGTAATAATTCGTAATTTTCTTATCCTTAAATAATTTTTTAAATCCCTGGTATTTAGGTGGTACCGTTTTAGCTTAATCTGGCACTTGTATTTCTTTGATAACCTAACAAATTTCTTGTTCGTCCTTTTCGGATAGCTTTTTCTTTACCTTTTTAGGAAAATGTTTGGTATTTCCAATTAATATGTGGATTATTAGATTTGAATTATGGCATTCCTAAAATGATGTTATGTTTAAAAACGTTAATAATATTTAACGAAATTTGTTTTTGGTATCCTTAAATCCAAAGGGGAAGTTTTTTAGTTTTTCGGAAAATTCGTCCATTTTTATATTTGGATAGGCTTCCGTTTACTATACGTAACTTATAAAACTTTAACTTGTATTTTTAGGGAATTTGATATTTTTTTACCGTTATGAGAACGATAAAGTTACCTTCGGTTTTTAAGGTGATTATAACTTTAAACGTTTTATTTTTATATTAAAAAGGAATCTCGATCTGGTTGCCTAATTCTTTTACTGCCTTATATAAGGTTTTGTAAATTGGTATGGTTTGCCTGCGAAGAAGCGTCTCCATTTTCGGGCTTTCTTTGTAACGTACTTAATGCAATAATTATTTATGTATTTATACTACTTTTTTGCCGAACTAGCATTCGAAGGTAATTATTTTCTTCGGGCTTGACCTTTAGTTTTGCATTCTTTAAGTTATAGGGTTGAAGGTGTAGACCTCCAAAAAGTTATTTCGATATTTAGGAGTTCATATTAGATGTAAAGCATCGAAAAGTAACATAAGTATCCTTGTAATATAGCTTTTTAACTTTGTTTTAATTCGGGATATAAATAAAAAAACCTGGGGTACTTTAACTATCGGGAAGTTTTTATATATTTAAATTTATTATTTAATTCGGCAAATATTTTTTTTCTTTTTATTTAGGTTAAAAGTCATTATCTTATTTAACTTTAAGATAAACGAAATAATTATTAAGGTAAAAAGCGGTAAAATATAGCAAATTGTGCTAGTTTGTTTAAGGTTTAATATGTGCCGTACATTTAGGGAGGTTATAAAGTTCCGGGAATAATTGTTCATAATTGTTAACGTTAGATCGGAACTAACTATTTTCGTTATAAATTTTATACCGAGATATGTTAAGATATTAAAGGTATTTTAGCTTTATAGTTATTTTGGAGGCCGTTTATCCGGGGTAATACTTATAAGCTTTAATCTTAAAATCCTAGCAAACGGGACAGTTTTCGTACTTTAAAATGTCGTTTTAGATTTGAATGGTAATGGTAATAATGAATTGTGGCTGGAAGAAAGTTGAACTAAATTCTTTTCTCTTCTTTTACCTTATTGTTAGTTTCTTATTTAATCGTTTTGGCTTTTTTAGGGGGTTAAAAAATCCTTTCCTTCTTAAAATTCCTTTTAGTAAAAAAGCGACATTCGTTTTTAAAGTATCCCTTTTTGTTATAATTAAAACATTTTATATCGGACTTATCTTTCTTAAGCTCCTTTAAAACGGTACTTGCTTCCTTTTAAAGCTTACTCTTATCCTTTTTAGTTCGGCTGCTAAAACCTTTATCGTCGTTTCGTTTATTAATTCCTTTTTTTCGAGATACCGGTTAAAAGCACGTTAATTAACAATAATTGTTTTATTAATATATTCCTTAAAAGATCTTATTTTAAGTACTATATATGTATTATCCTTATCTTAAGGTTTTAAGCCATTATAAAAAAGATAAAATAATGCGTTTTTTGATATTTTGAGAATTATTACCAAGCGGTTAAGTTCTGTTATATATTCTACGGCTGACTTGGTTTAATAAAAGAGGTATAATTATTTTACCGCGTGCTGTTCTTTATCTAGGTTTTTAAACATAATTCGTATTCGATCCTTAAAATACCGGTAATCGTTAAAGATGTAATTAGTAATATTTAAAAATTCCTCGGGGTAGTTCTCCAGATAATCTATTATAATTAGTTCGAACTATAAAAGAACTTATCCAGCAAATAGCTGGAAAATGGCTATCACCTTTTAATAATTTTCCGTTAAGGAGCTTTAATAAAACTTAAGGTAAGTTTTAACCTGGACGAAAAATCCTTTTATATTTATAATTCCATTATAAGGCTTTAAAGAAATTAGCTTATAACTTTTAATTTCCGGCATTCCGTAATAATTAACAGGTAGGATAATAATTTCTCGGTATTAATTAGGGCCGAATAGTAAAGGTGCTAAGGTTTTTTCCTTTATTCTTAAAGTAAATTAAGCTGTCTTTTTTGGGGGGGGGTTAAGGTCTTTTTTTTAATCCTTTTTTAAGGTTTGGATTTTACGTAAAAGGATTTCCATTTTTTTCTTAGGGGAAAGCTTTTTCTTTTTTCCCTTTAGGCCCTAAGGTTTCTGGACCTTTAGTTTTCCTTCCTTTTCCGAATCTTCCTGGGCCTTAATAATATTCTTTAAAGCCGGAGTTAAATGCTAGGTTTAAAAGGGAGAATAATTTCCTTTATTTCGGGTTATAAAAAGCATAATATAATTAATTAAGTAGAGAACTTTTTTAATAAGGGGTAGGTTATTTAATGTAGTTATTAATCCTTTATTAGCTTATAATGGAAATCGGGTATATTATTTATCTTTTAAATGTCGTTTTATAATATCGTTTTTATTAAATTTAGGAAAGCATATGTTTAATTAAGCTTAAAATTATCCGTCGGTTATTAATCAAAAAGTTATTAAAATGTAACGAACGTATTACACATCCACTTAAATATATAAGCAATATCCGAAAAGGGGTTTTGATTTGCAGGTAATAATAAGGCGAAAAATGATTTATTAAGGGTTTATTCGTTAAAAAGATTTAAAAACCCTTTTTATAGTAAAGAACGGCTGCTTTTAATTATAAGCTTAGATTAATAGCTAAGGAACGAAATTAAGTAGGTGCTATTTACATAAAAGACCGGTTTATATTGAAATGGTGCAGGGTGCAGAGCCGGGTACATGGCTTTGCCGATTAATTAGTTATCACCAGTCATATATTTCTAGGAGTTCATTTTTCGCTGGGCGCAACCCCAGAAAGAGGAAATACTTATTATCGTTTCATATATGGATTTAATACCATATAATACAGTTTGCGTTACCTTTATTATCTTTTAAACCGTAGGTTTAATCGTAATATTTTTATTAAATATGTATTAATTAGGATTAAATTATCTTATTTTAATTTATTTAGTTATTAATATAAAGAAACTAGCTTTAATTAATTACCGAAATAACATACGGTTTCCGATTATCAAACGGAAAAGATAAGGTCCTAATTAAAACGCGACCTCGATTATGATTACAATTACGATTACGAACATAACAACTTAATAACGATACGCGAACTTGACGATTAAGAAAAAAACAAGGTCTTACGATAACGCCGCGACTTTTTTTACGATTAATAAAAAAGCTATTAAGTTAAAATTATAATATTTTATTTTAAGATACGGCTTTATTCGGAAAACGATAAAAAAGTATAAATACAAAAAATAACTAGTTTCGGAATATAAATTAATTACTTAAATTTTAAACCGATTACGTAATTTAAAAAATAAATTATGTTATGCAAATATTAATGTAATAAAATTAAGATTACGAAATATTTTAAATTAAGGTTATTAAAGCCATAATTACGTTATTAACGACGTAATTATTTAGATTTTAATTAATTAAATAATAGGACCGACGATAAGATTAATAATATAAAGCAAATTACGAATTTAAGTAAAAAAAAAACTAAGGTTATAAAATTATTAATATTACGGACGAAAAAAAAAGTACGAAAAAGATTTAATATTTTTTAACATAATGCGAAAATTAAAAGAAAAATAATAAATAACATATTTTAAATTTTGTTAGTATTAATTAAATAACATTTTATCTAGTTATTATTTAAAAAATATTATTTAAAACCTGTTACTTTTAGTTAACTTTAATGTTAAAATATTTAAGTTAATAATAAAAGTATTAATAAGTAAGCTAAAAAAAGCTTAATTTAATATAGGCCAAAAACGATACGTTAATTAGGATAAAACCGTTACGATAAATAGTAAAAGGAAAAAGTTACTTATTTTTTTATTACAAAAAAAGAAAGAATAACGTACCACACGGGCGAGCTGTACACACGGGCGAGCTGTACACTTTTTTGGCATTCCATAATAACAAATCCAAATAAAACAACCACAACGCGATAAATCAATTTAAACTAATCGGATTTTCCGTCGCTAGACGTATTTACAGCTTCTTTATAAGTACGCGCATTATGTCCGGGCTTACCGCAGACGCCATATTTCCGTTTTTTCGTTTTAACCCTTTTGCAACGATTACCTTTAGCCGTTATTAATTATAATTTTTTACCACCCCTTTCTTTTTCGGCCAGAAAAGTTTATCCCTTTTGTATAATAAATGTTCCTCCTTTTTAAAAACGTTTATTTTTGGTCTTTCGGCGTTTGTTAAAAAAATGGTTGGTTTTGCGTAATTAGGCGGTTTTTTCCCGAAAAAAAGTTACTTCGTATAAAAGTAATAGGTTACTTTTTATCAAAAGATTAACCGATTCCACCATTTTTGTCGGCGAGCTACCCTAATAATTTCTGATCTTTTTTTGCAAGTAACGTCCTTATCTTGTTGCTTTACGGATATTTTTAGGGGTTTTTGCAGGAGGAGAAAAAATGGAACCGGCGGAAGTAAGCGGCGAAACCGTCAGTATAAGCATAACCGAAGGAACGTTTAATTCGGAAAAAACGTTATTAGGATCGAATAAAATAAGTCCAGCTTTTATAAATCCGGATTTAATGTTATCGGACGTCATAATAGCTTTAAACGCGTCGTAGAAACCGGCGAGGAAATCTTCTTTCGTAATATAGGTATGGTAACGTCGTATTAAATTTTCGATATAAAGCGAATAAGCGCGTTTTAAAACGGAAAAACAAGATAGGTTAAAAAGTTAAAGCCGATAAGAAAAATACGCGGGCATGCAAAAAATATTAATGTCGTTATTCGCGTAATATTTTTCGAATTCGATCGAATGGTAACTTTCGTAACCGTTAAGGATAAGAAAACGTTTGGTTCCTTTCGTACGCGTCCAAATATATTTATCGAAATATTAAATCCATTCCAGACCTAATTCGTTAATTATCCAACTATTAAAACTGGTACCGACCTTTTAATAAGTTAATAATAGGTTATTACGATATCAGGAAATAAAATAAGTTTTCCTTATTAAAATAATAAATAACGGTATAACCTAACCTTACGAACTAATAACCTATATAACTATAACCTATTCCCGATTACCTTATTACGCCTGTTTAAATCTTTTACGTCTTTCGGCGTTTATAATTACCATACCGCATACCATTAAAAGCCCCATTAAAAAGCCCGTTTCGTCGAAGTTGTAAATATTGTGACGGTAGCTATCAGGATCAAGACGTGAGGCTGGCAACCGTCACATGGGGTTGACAGCTGCCACATGAACTAGCCACCTGCCATACACGGAATAAGGGTATTTATAGATCTTTACGTACTTTGCGGTTCTATCCTTTTTTTTTTCTTTTCTTCAGCTTAAAATCTTCGTCCATAACGCTAATAAGTTAGCTATTATGCTATATCAGGTACTAGCCGTAATATTATTCTAAGCTCATTCCTTTCCTCGCTGGCCTAACGATTAATAAATAAGGTACTATACTTTTTTACGTCGAAACGTAACGATGAAAAATAACGCGTACTAGACCTAAACCCAGATTAACCAGCATCAGATTAAATGTTTATCAAAAAAAACTATTCGCCAGTTAATCAACGTTTAAAGCAATTTAAATCAATTAATAGTAAAATCGAAAGTACAGAAAACGAAATACTTTTTCAAAACCTAAACCAAAATATAGAAAACGACGTATACCTTAAAGAAACGGCAAAAAACGACGTACCGAAAAACGAAACCGAATCCTTAAAGATAAAAGATTTACAAAATTAAAACCAAAACCAAAACCAAAACCAAAACCAAAACCAAAACCAAGACCATAGCCATTTAAAATCTGATTACGACGGATAGCTGATCGACGAGATGGCTAACGATAACTAGGACGTTTAGGGAAAACTCCGAAAACTCCGCAACGAAATCGCTCGCCTAAAAGCCGGATAAAATCGGCATACCTTCACTTTTTCCGACGACGCTAACCGCTTTCGTCGGGAAAACATAATTAATAACGCCTTTAGTAACATTAGTACGTTTCGCCCTACCGGTATAACAGCATGGCCCGCTTTTCGCAAGTTTATAGGAAATAACGGCGCAAATCCTAATTACGACCGAAAAAAGAAAGCTTACGTTAATAACCCCGTTAAATTTAACGGTAATAAAACGAAATTTAATACTTAAATCCGTAAAGTTGCAGATAAGTTCGAAATAAATAAACCGACCTTTCGGAACGAAAAAACCTATATAATTTACTTAATAAACCTTTTTAAAAAAAAAACCGAATAAGTAATTAAAATTTAATACCGATCGATTATATAACCTTTTTCTTACGTAACCGAAATAATTTAGGTACTGGAATTATCGTACTATAACCCGAACCAAGCTTCCGTTACCAAAAAAACCTTTTATATTTTCGCCTTTAAGCCCGGCAAAAATTAAGATATTTACGATTTCATTTTTAAGTTTAATATTTTCGCTTAAAAGGCCAAAATCGCCAAGAACGAATAAAAGTAAGTCCTGTAAAAACATATTTCCTTAAATTTCGACTTACGTCTTTTTAAAGATAGCCGTAACTTTAATGTTACCTACGAAAAGTTTTGTAATTACGTCGTTATAACCGCTTATAACAATTAGCTCGCTTATAAAAAACGCCAGCAAAAACGTAAACCTTAATTATATAACCTTAATAATAATAAACCGAAAAACAAAAACAAAAATAAAAAACCCCACCCGGGTAATAATTCTAGCAAACCGAAAACTTCGAGCAACACTAGCAAGCCCCTATCGGAAATCGAAAAAAAAACCCATTAAAAAGCTGGCATGTATTTTAATTATGATAAAACGGGATATAAAATTAGCAATTACCTTAACAAAAAAAAGGTCGTTACGGTAAAAATAGCAGAAAACTCGTTTAGTTCCGACGAATCGGGAAAAAAGTAAAACCGTCGGAAAACTTTTCGATAGTTTTCCCCATATTAACAATAACGGAGGTAAGTTACCTTAAAAAATGCAAAGCTTTTACTAAAATTACGCAAATCTAAATAAATAAAATTAACTTACGTATTACCGCTTTTTATAATACCGGAATATAAGCCCAACTTTTCGTTAGCCCTTTTATTACTAGGTAAGTAAAAAAACGATTATAAACTTGTATTATTTAATTAAAAAAGCTAATTTAATTATAAGATTACCGGAAGTAACTTACCGGTTAAATAAAAACCTAAATAATTATAATATTCGAAATTAACGGATAACGTTTCCCTAATTAAGTTTTCCAGATTACAAATATAAAATACGACATTTTTATCAATTTTAATTAAATAAAAAAGTACAGCTTATTACTGGATTATAAGAACAAAAATATTATCTGGCCTAACGACCTTCCAGCTTTGGCCAAGTTCTTACCGGCGATTGAACTTCCAGCCCGATACTTATTGGACGGATACGTCGACTTTGAGGTTCAAAAAGACGTTAACCGCCGTAATCGTGCCATAAAAAAGGCCGAAAAGAAATACCAAATCCTTTAACGTTTATGGAGAAAACCCGATAATAATTTCATTTTAATTCCCGTATTTATTACCCCGTCGGATATATTAAATAAAAAAGATACGTTAAACGTATATAATATTAAGCCGATTATTTCCATTATAAAAATTATTAAAAATAAGGTAATTATCGTTTCGTTAACAAATAAGTTAAAAACCGATCCTCGTATAAAATAATAAAGTAAATTTCCATTACTTTAAAAAACCGTTCCTTTTAAAAATAACGAATTAAACGTTATAATAATAACCGCTTTATAAAAACGGAAAACGTACGACGGCTAAAAAATCCCTTTTCTTAAAAATAAAGATCCGGAATACGTAAAACGAATCCGGAAATTTCTCTTAAAACCTCTCGCCTACTTGGAAAGATTTTTTTCGAAGAAAAAAGCTAATATTCTTCCGGATTTCCGATCCGGCCATAACGTAATTCTGGAACTTAACCGGCCAATACCCGCCTTTAAACCCTTAACCTACCGGACGCCCGTTTAATACCTCCTGCTAGAGAAAAAAGTGGTAAACAAATTATTAAAGATAGATTTTATCGAACCGTATATGCGAAAAGACGCCGCCTTAATATTATTTACCCTAAAGCCATATTCGTTAAAACGCCGGTTTTATATCGATTATCGTTAAAAAAACCAATATTTAAAAAATCGCCTTATTCCGGCCCTTTTATTTAACAGTATTATATTTAATTATCGGAACGTTAAACGTTTTGCCAAGATTAACATTATCCAAATATTCCATAAATTTCGTATTACCGTTAAATCGGAATACTTAACGGCATTTAAAACCCGTTAAGGAACGTTTTAATGGAAAATATTTTTATTTAAACTTAAAATAAACCTTACTTAATAATAATCGTTTATTAATACCTAATTGCATAAATTACTTAATAATTACGCGAATACTTACGCCGATAACGTATTAATTTATTCCGGTTTTAAAAAGGAATATTAAGAATATTATAAAAAAGTTATTTATTAGTTATATAAAGCTAACCTTCAAAAAGATATCAAAAAGTTCCGGTTTAACGTTAAAAAAATCGATTACTTCGGTATTATTATAAAAGCAGGCGTAAATATTTCCATCGACCTAATTAAAATTAAAATAATTTAAAGGTAAAAATTCGAAAACTTTAATAACTATACCGCGATCCGTTTATTTATAAAACTTTGTAATTATATACAAATGTTTTGTTATTACGAAAGTAATATAACCGAATTATTAAACCGTTTATTAAAAAAAGACGTTTTTTTTATAATAAAACCCGAACAAAAATAAGTTTTCGAAAAAATAAAACGGTTCGTTTACGAAACCTTAGTTTTCGTTTTTTTTCGACCTGGTCGATTAACCAAAATAGAAATGGACGTATCCCGTAACGTAATTAAAGATATTATTTAGCAATAATAAAAAAATAACGAATAAAAACCCGTAAGATATTTTTCGAAAATTATAACCTTAACAAAAAAAACATATTTTATTTAGGACCAAAAATTACTTATTATGGTCCAAACTTTCGAATATTATTATCCTGAATTTTAGGGATAAAAATTTTTTATTATAACCGATTATTAGATTTTATTATATTTCGTAAATAAACGCGTCCTTTTTACGCGTTAAATCCGATAAGCCGATTTCCTTTTTAATTTTAATATTATTTTTTAATATCGACTTAATAAAGAAAATGTTGCCGTAAATGCCTTATTACGAAAAACGGTCGATTTATTTACCGTTAAGGCCTAAAAGAAAAAGGAAAAAATTTAAGCTTTAATTTTACCAAAACGATTAAATTTCCTTATCGTTATTACCGACAAAATACCAATTAAGGTACGAATCGAAAATATCCCGTAAGATATTAATTTAATTAACCTTATCCGTTACGAAAACGAAGTACAAAATTTAAGTAAAAAAGATAATAAATTAATAATACCCGAAAAGATAACCGACGGCCGTATTTTTCTTTATACCGTATTTATTTATAAAACTTACGTACTTAAAATATTTACGTATTTTAATTAAAACAAAATAATTAAAATGTTAATACGGAAATATACTTAACCCCGGTTTAAGCAAAATATTCGATAATATATCCGGAATTATTACGATTACCGTCGGAACAAAACGTTTCGAAATAAAACCCCGGAATTTTTTTACCTTTTCCCCGTTTCGAATAATATTTAAGATTACGTCGTTATCGACGGAAAGGATATGCCAAAGGACCGTTATAATTATAATTATATATAAACGTTTATTAATAAATTTAACAGAATTATGGTAATTTTATTAAGTAAAAAGATTAATACCGCCGAAATTTTAATTAACTAATATTATTAATACCTATATCGTTTTTTTAAAATATCCGTTATTTAAATTAACGATAATATAAAATAATTCGTTTTTTAATTTTTATCGAAATTAAACGAACTTACCGGTATAAAATATCGTTACGGAAACGCTTTATACCCGCAAATTTAAAAAGTTATTAAATTTACGAATTAAAAGTTGGATTAACGTTTACGTTTTTATATTAATAAGTACCAAAACGATTAAAATATATATATACCGGTATTAAACTTTATACATAATTTATTATAGTACTTATTAATCGATATAACTTTGTTAAAGGTTATATTAAGCAAAAATATCCAAAACTTATTTTTGTTAAATTTGAATATAACAAAGGTAAAAACCAAACCAATTTAACGAACGTTAATAATTATTAAACGGATTAAAAACGTTTAAACGCTTATAAAAAAAACCGTATTAAAAACATAAAAACGTTAAAAAACGTAAGTTAATAAAAAACGCCGCCCAGCCGATTTTAAAATTAACGATAAAATTTTCCTCCGCAAAAAGGGTTTCGTAACATAAATATCGATTACCCGTTTAAACTCGTAATAAGTAAAACCTTTTAAAATTTTGGAAAAACGCGGATATAATTTCGTTTTCGACCTGCCGCCGAGTTACAAAATAATTAACTTGTTTTACGCCGACCGATTACGCAAAGCCGACGATAACCCGTTACCTTAACAAACCCAAATACCACTATTACTTAAAAAAATCAACGGTAAACCAAAATTCGAAATAAAACAAATCAAATAAGCGAGATTTAACGAACATCATAAAGAGCTATAATATTAGGTTAAATAAAAAGGTTATAATCCCGACAAAATATAATATTCGGCAGTTAACTTTAAAAACGTTCCGATCGTAATAAAACGGTTCCATACGGAATATTCCGAAGCACCCGGATTACCGATCCGTTTACAGGAATAAATACGTACGGCGGCCACCGACAAGATTAACAAAAACCATCCCGACGATAATAAGGCCGAAAAGGCAAAAACCGGACCGACAAAAAAAAAACAACACTTATAACTGATAAAAACTTATACACTTTTTTTAATCGTATATAAGTTTTTAGGAAGAAGTAATATAACGGTAGCTATCAGGATTAAAACGTAAGGCTGGTAACCGTTACATGGGGTTGACAGCTACCACATAAACTAGCCACCTGCCATACACGGAGTAAGGGTATTTGTAAATCTTTACGTACTTTGCGGTTCTGTCCTTCTTTCTTTCTTTTCTTCAGCTTAGAATCTTCGTCCATAGCGCCAATAAGTTAGCTATCATGCTATATCAGGTACTGGCCGTGACAAATATCTTCTTTTGCGATACCGTATTTTGCGATTATAGCTCGAACCAACTTAAACCACTTACGAAATACCTCTGGATTTTCGCATAATATTTTTTAATAATCGATTTTTCGATTTAAACGCATCTTAAGTTTTTTTTGCCGTCGTATAAAAGTTGACGCCCAATTAATCCCGACGCGTTTTACGGCGCGTTAATTAAGCAGCAAATTCGCCATATCTTTAACATATTAAAGCCGGATAAGAAACGTTCGCGTATTTAAGTTAAGGATTCTTTCGATAATCGATTTCTTTTCGGTTGGCGTTAGTTTTCGCGAATTAGAAATAATATCGGCTCGGGCGGGTTTGCCGTTAATTCGCGTTCTTAAGGTAATAAATAAAACGTTATAAATAAAATTAAGCTTTTTATAACTAAGTTTCGGATTTTGCTTTTTAGCCTAAACGGCTAGGTTTATTCTCGCTTTTTTTGTAAGTCGTTTTATATTGTGGTTGTTAAGAAATAAGTAATTAAAGTTGAATAATTAAAATAGTAAAAAAAGTGTACAGCTTGCCCGTGTGTACAGCTCGCCCGTGTGGTACGTTATATTTAAAATAAATATTATAAATAATTATTTACTTTATACCTAAATATATTCCCGTTAACCCGGCGCTTTAAAACTTAAATAATTTTAAAATTGGTAAATTTAATTAATTTAAAATAAGTTTTAATAAATTTGTTAAAAACCCGTTAAAACCTTTTAAGATTATTACCTAAATTAAACGATAATAAGGCCTTTTACTTATACCGGAATTCTTTATTTTAAAAAAAAAACCAAAATTTTGCTTTAAATATTATTATTTAATACCGATCGATAAAAAACCTTTACGAAAGTAAAGTTAATAAGGAAAAGCCCTTAAGTAATCCGATTAAATCCTTAACATTTATACGAAATTCGAACTTTTAAATAATTTCTAAAATTACGATTAAAATTTCGCAAAAACAAAAAATTGCATAATTTTATAAATCCTTAAAACTATTTATAAAATTTACGGTATTGATATTAAACGTTATACTTTTTGGATAAATTAATTAATAAGGATACGGTTTCCTAATAAATTTTATAAACCGGTTTTCGTTCTTAATAGTTCTCCCGGATTTATTTGCTTTTCCGGATTTTTGCTTTTCTGGAATCAGAACTACCGACTGGTTTAAAAGGGTTAGCAAATTATTTAAAAAATATAAACTAATAGAGTTTAAGATAATCGTTAAATTACTTTTTTAGACGGATAGCAATATTATAAAAAACCGAATTAAGGTTATTATTAAGGGATTTATTAAATAAAACGACGTTATTAAGGTTATTTTAAAAACTTTTAAATTATAAAACTTAAAGCAAATTTAAATTACTAAAAATTGATTAAAAACTTTAACGAAGTAAGTTTAACGTAATAAACTTAATTAAGTTTATAAATATTATTTAAAGCATATTATCAAGGTAAGAAATATCCTGGAAAAATTTAAGTTAAAAGGAAAAACAGTTAACAAGGACGAATATACGGAAAGCTTATTAAAAGAATTATCTGCCGGTTATTTCGAAAAAGATTTTAATAATTCTTTTATAAAGTTCGAAAATTTATATACGACAAATTACGATAATATGTCGATATTAATCAAAAATTAGGTTTTTAATAAGGTTAAATTACTTAAATATAAAGGCCGTAACCGATAATAAGGAAACGTCCGTTTTAATATTAACCATAAAAATAACCACCGGCTTTATTTAATTTAATAATTTAAGTAATAATAATAAAAAAGCTTTTAACCGCGATAAATACCAGCGAACAGGATTAATTAAGTATCCAAAATTACGAATATATTACAAGACTTAAAAATTACCTAAGTTCGATAAATTTAAAACCTGAAAGTTTTTAATAAAAAAATACGCAACCGAAAAACTACCTGGAATTTACAGTATTACGCTTCATTAAGACAGAAGGCATTTTGAGCTTGTAGCTATGGTATTAACCCTTTAATTAATATAATAAGCTTCCAACCGGATAATTTTAATCGATTAAGCTTTTACCGTAACCGAGGTAGCTACCAAGGTCGTAAAAGCTATCGAAGCAATTACCCAGGTCAAAAAAAACGATATGGCAGTTTTAATTATAGTACTTATTAGTTTTATTTAAAACCTGGACATAATATAAATAAATACCGTTTATTTGGGAATATGGAAAGTACGGAATTAATTTCATTTAACGATAACGGATACATAATTTACTTAAAAATACTTAACGATTAAATTACGTTAAACATAATATAATTTCTCCAGGTCCTTAAAAGCTAAACTATCGATTAGCAAATTCCGATCTGGAAAAAAGTTTTAAAATAAATCCATAACTTACCGAGCTTTTTTAATCGCTTTAAGGAAAAGATGCGATACTTGAATTAGCGAAACGATATTTATGAAGGCAGGGAATCCCCTAAAACTAATTCGGATAATACCTTAATTACTTTTATTGATTTTCCGAAGCTTATATAAATTTTAAAACCGTTCCGATAAGATTCTGCCATTAATTAAAACCGTATAATTAAAATTAATATAACTTATTTTGTCGGAAAGAACGGAAAGCCGTTTTATAAAAAGGTACCCTTACGTAACTAGCTATAAAGTAACCCTGTCGAAAGTAAAGGTATCCGATATTTGGAGGAAATCCGTACCCTGGAGGTCGACAACTTTGATCAACCTACCGTACTTACCAGCGTCATAATAGCTAAGCGCGTTAAGAAAAAAAAAGAAGTTTAATAACGGAACGAAAAAGAACAAAACCGATAATAATAATTTGATATACGATAAACCCTTATTTTATACTATTAAACCAACCGTCCAAACAAATAACGTAATTTAAATAAATAATACGACTTAAATACCGATTATTACGTAAGCAGATAATATTATCCAAACCGATAATACTTTTAACTATAAAGGCTTAACGTACGAGATCAGTACTCCGGATGGATCAGTACTCCGGATGGTTTTTGGCACCCCGCGATAACAAATTCAAATTAATCAACCATAACACATCAAATTAATTAAAATCAATCGGATTTTTCATCGCTAGACGTCTTTATAACTTTCTGATAAATACGCGCATTATGTCCGGGCTTGCCGCAAACGCCACACTTCCGTTCCTTCGTCTCAACCCTTTTACGACGATTACCTTCAGCCGTTATTGGCTGAATCTTTTTACGACCCCTTTCCTTTTCGGCCAGGAAAGCTTGTCCTTTTTGTATAGTAAGTATTTCTCCTTTTTAAAAACGTTTGTTTTTATTTTTGCGACGTTTATTAATGACGTGGTTAGTTTCGCGTAATTAGGTAACCTTTTATTCCAGAAAAGTAACTTTATACCAAAATATTAAGTAATTTTTAGCTAATAAATTAACCGATTTAACGATTCTTAGCGGCGAACTACCCTAATAATTTTTGATTTTCTTTTATAAATAACGTTTTTATTTTATTATTTTATAAATATTTATAAAAGTTTTCGTAAAAGGCGAAAAATTAGAACCGGCGGAGGTAAGCGGCAAAACGGTTGGTATAGGTATAATTAAAGGAACTTTTAAATTAGATAAGACGTTATTAAAATTAAATAAAACAAATCCGGTTTTTGCAACGCCGGTTTTAATATTATCGGACGTTATAGTAGTTCTAAATGCGTTATAAAAGTTAGTAAGGAAATTTCTTTTCGCGATATAAGTATAATAACGTTTTATTAACTTTTCGATATATAACGAATAAACGCGTTTTAAAATAAAAAAGCAGGATACGTCGAAAGGTTAAAGCCGATAAAAGGAGTATTCGGGTATATAAAAAGTAATAATGCCGTTATTTGCGTAATATTTTGCGAATTTAATCGAATAATAACTTTCGTAATTATTAAAAATAAAAAAACGTTTAATTCCTTTCGTACGCGTTCGTATATATTTATTAAAATCCTAAATTTATTTTAAACTTAATTCGTTTATTATTTAACTATTATTACTTATACCGAACCTTTAATCTGATAATAATAATTATTTTCGCTATTAAGAATTAAAGTAATTATTCTTTATTAAAATAATAAATAAAAATATAACCTAATTTTACGAATTAATAATTTGTATAGTTATTACCTATTTCCGATTACTTTATTAAGTTTATTTAAGTTTTTTTACGTATTTTAATATTTAAATTATTACATTTAATATTATAAAAAGCCTTATTAAAAGGCCCGTTTTGTCGAAGTTATAAATATCCTTTTTTATAATACCATATTCTATAATTATAACCCGAATAAGCTCGAATTATTTACGAAATATTTTTAGATCTTTACATAATATTTTTTTAATAATTAATTTTTCGATTTAAACGCGTTTTAAGTTTTGTTTGCCGTTTAATAAATTTCGACGCCTATTTAACCCCGACGTATCCTATGACGCGTTAGGCAAGCAGTAAATTGGCCATATTTTTAATGTATTAAAGCCGGATAAGAAACGTTCGCGTATTTAAATTAAGAATTCGGTTAATAATGGATTTCTTTCGGTCGGCGTCAATTTGCGTAATCTAGGTATATAGTCGCTTTAAAAAGGTATACCGGTATATCGTTTATATATATAAAAAATGGGCAACTTTATATATAGAACTAAATATCGCATAATTAAATTTCGGGTTTCGTTTTTTAGCCTAAACGGCTAGGTTTATTTTCGTTTTTTTATAAGCCGTGTTATGTTATTGGTGTTAAGAAGTGGACAATTAAAGTTAGGTTATTAAAAAATGACAAAAACCATCCGGAGTACTGATCCATCCGGAGTACTGATCTCGTACGTTAAAATAAATTAAGTTTATTACTATTTAGTAACAAAAAAGAAATTTCGATATAAACGCCGAAATAAAGGAAGCGTAAACGGTTATATTCGAATTTAGATATTAATATATAAAATCGTTCAAGATTAAAGATATACAATATACGGTATAAAACGTATTTAAATATTTATTAGAAGTTAATTTAATATTAATATACATTTTTTAATAAAGGTTTAAAGGTTTTTAATGTAACAAAAATTTAAGTTTATTTATCCGCAACCGAGTATTTACCGTTAACGTTTAAAAGAAAGAATTAACCGTTTATTAAAAATTATAAAAGATTTAATTATAAAAATGAATTAATCTTTGAGAAAAAGTAAAGAAAATATTAATTTAGTTCTAATTATTTTACTAACGTAGTATTATAGCAATTTAGGTCTGCGTTCTAAAGGATTTATTTCATATATATCTCAAACGTATAATATATGTTTTTAAATTTATTAATAAATCTTTATATTATACATTAACGGTATAAAAAACGGTAAAGACCTAAATAATAATTCTACTTTCATGAGAAAATATAAGACAATTAATATATGGTTTTAAAATTGAACAATATAATAATATTATAACTTTATAACCTAATTTATTATGAAGTATTCGTATATAATTATATTTATAAGGACAAATTTAAAAAGAAGTTTATAATAAAATAATTAATTAATTAATAATTATAGTCGAAATAAATATATTTAAATTATATTGCTGTTAGGAAATAGGTGTAACTGATATATTATCGAAATATGAACGTAATTATACTTTATATGGTTTTTATAATTTATAAATAAATTAATATTTTATAAGGGAAATATTCAAGACGTTTAAATAACAGTATTACATATTATTTACATTTAAATTATTCAAAGATTAAAATAAGTGTTTAATTATACGTTGACGTTAAAATGGTTTAAAAATAAAGTTTTATAATATTATAATATTAAGTTTATAATAAGTTAAACGTAAAAGGATAAATACGTTATAAATTCTATTAAAAATATCTTAATTAAAGAAAACTTAATTTCATTAATTTCGAAAGCAACTGTAAAGAATCATTAATCTGTTATAATAATTATTAATAAATATTAGAAACTTATTCAAAATATTTAACTTAAAAACCAAAAAGTAAAATATATTAATTATAACATTTTAATGATTTTTAAAAGTTTTAATAAATGAAATTAAAATGTCTCCTGAAATAATTATATATGATAATAAAACTTTACACCCTTATTCGTTTTAAAATATATTTTAATTATTCCCTTATAATATTATATACGGGATTTTAAAAGGAAAATATAAAGTATTTAAAAACATTATTAAGGAAAAGAAGTTACGATATAAAATAAGGTTAAATTATTAAACTCTTTAATTCTATATATGTTTAAACCGGTAATCTATTCATATATCCGTTTTCATATAATCTTATTTTAATAAACTTTATATCAAGTTTATTATATTTATTTAATATATAAAAAGAATATTAAAATATTTATTTAAGAATTTTAAAAAACCTATTTATATATTTATATTTATATAATTTCCGTTATAATAATTACCATTATAAAAAGACTAAGGATTTTAATACTTAAGTCTTAAAACAGAAACTATTTCGTTTATGAATTACCGAGTATTAAATATTTACGAAATTTAAAGATTATTAACAAATAAAATTATCGTTAATCGAAAGGTATAATTTATTAAAAACTTCGAAATAGCGTTTACTACGGTATAAAACTAGTTGCTAAACTTAAGAATTATTTAATATATTTTTGAAGAAAAAAGCAGCTTAAACGAAATTTAATCATTAATTAAATTGAGAAAATCCTTTTCAAATAACATAAATAAAAGGAATTTTTAAAATAAAAGAATATAAATATATTTCAATATAATTAATCATCCTCACATTTCCGTTTTAATTTAATAACTTCCAATATTTATATTATTTATATTATTAATTTTTATATATATAAATTCTATAATTATGATATTAAAATAATAATAAAAATAACATTTAATATCTATTATTTTATTAAATGTAAAGTACCGAGAAGAATTCCAAATATTCTACGGGTTACTAATATAAAGTCTCGAGATGTTTCGAACTGAAAGAAGATAAATAAAAACAATTATAAAATTTAAAAAGCCGTATTTATCATGAAACTCAGAAATCACTTTATAGATATACGTAATGGCCGGCCGGTAATTTACTAACGTTTAAGGAAATTAAAGTTCTGAAGTACGTACCGTTATAATCGAAAACATTTTAATATATTAAAAAGAAAAACGTTATTTAAAGCGTTAAACCGAATATAAAGGCGGAATTTACAGCTATCGTAACGGAATTATAAAATATCAAATATATATCCGTTAAAGATATATTTAATATCGTTAAACCTACTTATTTATAAGGTTATTAAAAGATGATATTTTAAAAGGAATTATTAATTTCTGCACACGATATTAAAAAAATAATTTTAATTTTCAAAAGATAAGTTTATTAATATTTAAGAAGGAAAATAACATTTCGAAATAAGGATTAAAATAACAAAAATATAAACCTTTTTATCCGGATTTACCTATTAATAAATAGAAATATTAAAAGTTCAACGTATAAAACATACGGCATAAAACGTATTTAAATATTTATTAAAAATGAATGTAATATTATTATATATTTCTTAATAAAGCCTTCAAGGATTTTGAGTTTAAAAAAGATTTAACGTGATTTATCCGAAACCGAATATTTAGTATGTGATCTTTAAAGGAAAAAGTTAGTCGTTTATTAAATATTATAAAAACGTTAATTATAAAAACGAATTAATATTTTTAAAAATGAATAGGAATTTAATACATTCTTAAATTATTAATTTATGTAATACTATAAACGTTTTCTGTTATATTATGAAGAATCTATTTATTTAAAACTTTAAATTTATAATATGTATTTATAAATTTATTAAGAAGTCTTTATATTTTAAAATAATGCTATAATATAAGAATATAGACGTGGATGATAATTTTATGTTCATTAAAAGATATAAAAAAGCTAACCTCTGCTTTTAAAGTTTAAATAATATAAAAGTATTTTTACTTTATAACGTAACTTATTATAAAAGATTTATATAGAATTATTATTATTTTAATAATTAAAAAATTGTTTTAATACGATAATCTAGAAACTAATAAATATAGGCGAAATAAGCATATTTAAAATATACTGTCGTTAGTTAATAAATCTAATTAATTTATTTTTAAAGTTATTACAGTAATTACGTTTTATATACTTCTTATCATTTAGAAATAAAATGTTAACTAGGTATAAATAACGGTATTGTATAGTATGTAGGTTTAAACTAATTAAAGCTTAAATTAATAGTTTAATTGTAGTTTTATATCAATGTAGTTGCAGTAAAGAATTTTATAATAAACAGATATAACGTCGATATTAAGTTTAAATTAAAAAAGGAAATACGTTTTAAATTTTTTAAAACAAGTTTGAATTTAAAAAAACTATCAATTTAATTAATGTTGAAAAAGATTTTTAAAAATTATGAATACGGCACAATCGTTATTAATACACATTAAAACTTTATTTTAAATATTTACTTTAGAAATCGAATATAAAATATATTAGTTATAAGGTTTCGATATTCTTTAAGCGTTTCAAATCATTAAAATATATTTTGTGAAATAATTAAATACGATAAAGAAATCTTAGAAAAGTAGTAATTCTAAGATATACTTTCATTACTCTTTTACAATATTAAACTGTTCAAGCCTTTAATTTTATATATTTTTAAACCCGTAATATATTTATATAACCGGATATATATCGAAATGTATTTACTATATAAAAATAATGGTATAATTTTTACTTAAAATCCCTAAAAAACTTAATTTTGTATTTATATTAAAACGATTACCTTTAATAGAATAGGGACTTTTAATAATAAAACTTAAAATATAAACTTTCCTTTTAATTGTTAAGTAATAAATATTTATTAAATTTAACACTTATTAACGAATACAAATGTTATTATTCGAAACGTATAAGTTTTAAAAGAACTACGGTTATAATAACATTACAAAGTTAAAAATAACTTTTATTATGTTGGTAAAATAAATAATAAATTTAATTTTAATAAAAAGAATAACGTCTCACACGTATGAGCGAGGGACACGTATGAGCGAGGCACTTTTTCAGCCATTCCAATTACCTATCTTCAATCGTCTATTTCTTAATACCAACATTATGGAACGCCTTATAAAAAAAGCGAGAATGAACCTAGCCTTTTAGGCTAAAAAAAGAGACCCAAAACTTAGTTATAAAAAACTTAATTTTATTTATGAAGTTTCATATTCTACCTTGTTATACCGTTTTAACGGTAGACGCGCCCGAGCCGATATTATCCTTCCTTTGTAGAAATTAACGCCAACCGAAGAAAAATCGATTGTCGACCGAATCCTCGACTTAAATACGTAAGCGTTTCCTATCCGGCTTTAACACGTTAAAGATATGGCCAATATACTGCTAGCTTAACGTATCGCGGAACGCGTCGGAGTTAATTGGGCGTCGAGCTTTGTTCGACGGCAAAAAAAATTTAAGACGCGTTTAAATCGGAAAATCGATTATCAAAAAGTATTATACGAAAATCCAGAAATATTTCGTAAATGGTTTAAGCTTATTTAGGTTATAATCGCAAAATACGGTATTGCAGAAAAGGATATTTATAACTTCGACGAAACGGGCTTTTTAATGGGATTTTTAATAATATGCGGTATGGTAATTATAAGTGCCGAAAAACGTGGAAAACTTAAATAGGCGCAATAAGGCAATCGGGAATGGGTTATAATTATATAAACTGTTAATTCGTAAGGTTAGGTTATACCGCTATTTATTATTTTGGCGGGGAAAACCTATTTTGGTTTTTAATATCGCGATAACCTATTATTACCTAATTAAAAGGTTAGGACTAGTTATAATAGCTGGATAACGAACGAATTAGGTTTAAAATAGATTTAGTATTTCGATAAATATATTCGAACGCGTACGAAAAGAACGAAACGCTTCCTTATTCTCGACGGTTACGAAAGCTACCATTCGATGGAATTCGAAGAATATTGCGCGAATAACGACATTATTACGTTTTGCATACCTTTTTATTCTTTTTATCGGTTTTAACTTTTTGACGTATTTTGCTTTTCCGTTTTAAAGCGCGCTTATTTGCTTTATATCGAAAGTTTAATGCGACGTTATTATATTCATATTGCGAAAGAAGATTTTTTTGCCGGTTTCTACGACGTATTTAAAGTTGCTATAACGTCCGACAATATTAAAGCTGGATTTGCAAAAGCTGGGCTTGTTTTATTCGATTTTAATAACGTCCTTTCCGAATTAGAAATTTTTCCAGCTGTACTTACGCCGACCGTCTCCCCGCTTACTTCTTTCGGTTTTATACGTTCCCTTTCTGCGAAAACCCTTTGAAATATCTAAGAAATAAAAAGACGGGGGCGTTATTTACAGAAAAAGATCAGGAATTACCAGGGAAGCTCGCCGACAAAATTGGTTAAATCGGTTAATTTTTTGACAAAAAGTAACTTAATACTTTTGTACGAAAACGTTTTTTTTAAAGAAGAAATAGCCAAATTGCGCGAAACCAACCATCTTCTTAGCAAACGTCGGAAAACCAAAAATAAACGTTTTTAAGAAGGAGGAATATTTACTATATAAAAAGGATAAGCTCTTTTGGCCGAAAAAGAAAGGGATGGTAAAAAATTGCAGCCAATAGCGGCTGAAGGTAATCGTCGCAAAAGGGTTAAAACGAAGGAACGGAAATGTGGCGTCTGCGGCAAACCCGGACATAATGCGCGTATTTATGAAGAAGCTGTAGATACGTTTAGCAACGAAGAATTTGATTAATTTGAATTGATTTAGTATGTTATAATTATGTTATTTGAATTTGTTGTTACGGAACGCCAAAAAGTGCCTTGCTCATACGTGTCCCTCGCTTATACGTGTGGGACGTTACTGTATTAAATTAATAATTATTTAATATATATATTAAAGAAAATTAAAACTTAAACAGAATCAAATTATCTTTTAGATGAAAAAATAATTTCACAATAATATGAATAAAGAAAACCTACTAAATCTAGACCAATAGATTTCTTCATTTAAAATTAATTACTTTTATATAATCGTTTTAATCGTATAATTTCCGACATCTCTAATACAAATGTTATTACTTTTTATGTAAATAATTATTTTAATTGTTATATTAAGGGAAATAATAAAAATAACCTTTAATTCTTATTATTCTATTAAAGATAGAATAACCGTAAAAAATGGAGGTACTTTACCCGTGATAAATATAAATATTTCGGACGTTCTAAATTAAAAAGAAAATACGAAAAACGATTATAAGATTTAAAAAGCCGTATTTAATATAAATCGAAAACCTTATTTTATAAATATATGTAATAGCCGACGAGTAAGTTCTGGATATTTAAGGAAATTAAAACCCCGAAATAAGGGTTACGTTAATCGAAAAGAAGTTTGTATATTGAAAATCAAAACGTTATTTAAGTCGTTAAGCCGAATATAAACCCGAAGTTTACGATTACTATAACGAAACTATAAAATATTAAGTATATATACGGTAAAAGAATCTCTTGAAAGGTTAAACCGGCTTATTTATGAAGTTATAAACAGATAATATTTTTCCTTTTAAAAAAACCGGTTAATTAATCGTTTATTGAATTGAAATACCTGTTAAGATACATATAAATATATATTTATAAGGTTAATAAATATGGTTGACTTTAAACATGCAACGCCTATTTTATCGTACAAAATAAATAATAGATTAAAATCGTATATCACGATATATACGTATTTATATTTGTTTAATAGTTATTCCTAACTTTAATTATTACTACGGCGAAGTGTAACTTAAAACCTAAAAAATATAACGTTATAAGCACTTTCGTAAATACGAATTTACTTTTAAAATATATATATAAAAGCGCCTAAAAGATTCATAATGTCACAAAATATTGTTAATTATAAAACTATGATATAAAGTAAAAAAGCGGTTTTTATTTTCATAAAAAGACTTTATTTATATATATAAGGATTTACAGTTTAGCTTTATTTTTCAGAAACGTTATTATTTCAATCGTTAAAAGATGGTTCTTTCATGTCGCCGATATTGGCGTTACGTATTCTAAAAAGTATGAAAATACTGCTAATTAATTAATTTAACAAATATAAAAATATCATTCACTTATAACAGGTAAAGACTTCTAGTATTTTTTCGGCCATTAAAATGGTTAGAAATAGACTTCCCAAAATACTGTAATTATTTTAATCCGATTTTATTAATATAGTAATTAACTTAATTCTGGAAACGCTTTAAATAATCTTCTAAAAACTTAATTTAATTTATCCATCTTTAATTAACAAATGTTAAAAAGAAAATCTGTTTTATTGTACACGTTATTAATAATATACGCCTAGATATATCATTTATAATATTCCGATTCGTATGATATAACTTAAACTTTAAGAGCGTATATTATAAAGCAAATAAACGGATGATAATATACCTAATCGAGATTAAAACGTTAATTTTATAATTTAATATCGAAAAGTAAATACATATTTAAAATAACATTTTAAGAAATAATATAGTTAATAAAAAATGTTTTCAAACTTAAATAATATTTTTAAAAAAAAGTAAGCTGATAAGTAAAATATAATAATTAAGTTTATAACCGAAACGAACCTATTAGTTCTTATATAAGTTATTAAAAAGCTTTTTTTATTTTCAATTAATTTAAAATTTAAAATTAATTGCGATGCATAATAAGTAAATATATAATACGATAACTAATAAATTATATAATAAGTTAACGCCGACGTCCCGCTTTTATAAACAGAATTACGGTACGTAAATATATATAATTATTTATTTTAAAAAGTCATTTAAAAAATAATTAATTAATAACAATTATACGCTTATAAGTAACGTATCAACTAATTAATTAATTAAAACCTTATTTTTACAGGGTTTTAAATATTTTTAAAAAATAGCTATAATTAATAGATATTATAAAAGCTTAAAACTAATGGGAAAAAGCTTTAAAAGTTATTTTAAACAAGAAATTAGTTAACTAAGAGGATTTAATCGACGGAGGAAAGGTAGAATGAATAGTTATAACTTCAAGAAAAAATGCAATGTAACGATTAACGCCGTAAACACTTCAAAGCGTTAAAGTGGTATGTCAGCTAGCTGGAGGGTACGTAGCGCATCCCATATCCGGAAAGGTCATCTACTGATCGGCCCATATATATTCCGAAGCTAAACTACTTAAAGTTGTACGCGTGCGACAGCACATGCAACTAGTCTAATACAACAACACAACTGATGTCCCCTATATCTGACACGCGGCGCACACAAGCTCGCGCCGCGTTTTTTAGTACCGAACAATAACAAATTCAAATAGAATCAGTATAACGTAAATAATTAATTCAAACTAATCGGATTCTTTATCGCTATACGTATCTATATCTTTTTTATAAGTACGCGCATTATGTCCGGGCTTGCCATAAACGCCGTACTTTCGTTCCTTTGTTTTAACCCTTTTGCGACGATTACCTTTAGCCGCTATTGGCTGCATTTCTTTACCACCACCTTTCTTTTCAGCTAGAAAAGCTTGTCCTTTATATATGGTAAGTATTTCTCTTTCTTGGAGACGTTTGCTTTTAATTCTCCAACGTTTATTAAGGGTATAGTTGGTTTCGCTTAATTAGGTAACCTTTTAATTAAGGAAAGTAAGTAACTTTATGCCAGAGTATTAGATAACCTTTATTTAAAACGTTAACCAATTCGACAATTTTTATTAACGAGTTACCTTGGTAATTTTTGATCATTTTTCAGAAGAAACGACCTTGTCTTATTACTTTACCAATATTTTTAAAGGTTTTCGCAGGGGTGTAAGAATAAAACCGACTTGAAAAAGCGGCAAAACTGTCGGTATAAGCATAATTAAAGGAATATCCAAGTCGGCAAGGACGTTATTAAGACCGAATAAAATAAGTCCAACTTTTACGAATCCAGACTTAATGTTATGAGACGTTATAGCAACTTTAAACATGTTGACAAAACCGGAAATGAAATCTTTTTTCGCGATATAAGTATAGTAACGCCGTATTAAATTTTCGATATTAAATAAATAAACGCGTTTTAATGCGAAAGAATAAGATACGTTAAAAGGTTAAAGCCGATAAGAAGAATAGGCAGGCATACAAAACGTAATAATGCCGTTATTTACGTAATACTTTTCAATTTCGATCGAATAATGGTTTTCGTAACCGTCGAGGATAAAAAAACGTTTCGATCTTTATATACGAGTTCGTATATGTTTATCGAAAGGTTAAATTTATTTGAAATTTAATTCGGAAGTTATTTAATTATTATAACTTTTATCGAAGCTTTAATCTAATAATAACTAATATCTTCGATTTTAAAATTAAGGTAGATTTTCCCTGCCAAAATAATAATTAATAACAAAGCTTAGTCTTATCAATTCAGAACTTATTTAGTTATAGTTTATTCCTAATATCTTTATTCCACTTCTTTTAGGTTTTTACGTTTTTTTAATAGATATAATTATGATGTCCGATATTATAGAAAGATTTATTAAAATTTCTATTTCGACGAAATTATAAATAATTCTTTTTACGATATTATATTTTGCAATTATAGCTCGAATAATGTGGTATTATTTACGAAAGACTTTTAAATCTTCGAGTAATACCAGTTCAAAATCGATTTCTGGATTTAAACGCGTTTGAAGTATTTCTTGCCGTTAAACAAAGTTCGACGCCCAGTTAACTCTAACGCGTATTACAACGCGCTGGGCCAGTAATAAATTCGCAATATCTTTAACGCACTATAGCCGGATAGGAAACGCTCGCGTATTTAGGTTAAGGATCTTTTCTACAATAGATTTCGTTTCGATCAGCGTCAACTTTCGCAAATAAGAGATAATATCAGTTCGGGCGCGTCTGTTATGATATCGGACTTTTAAGGTTGTTTCGGTAACATTGTATATAAACCTAAGCTTTTTAAAAACTAAGTTTTGGAGTTTATTTCTTAGCTTAAACGGTTAGGTTTATGTTAAATCTTTTTATAAAACGTTCTATAATGTTAGTATTATGTAATAAGCTAATAAAGATAGGTAATTAAAATGTCGATAAAAACAAGCCGCGAGATTATGTGATATGTTACACGAAAATGTCGTCGAAATAACAAAAAAATGAAAATATCTAAATATTTCCTAAGAACATATTTAACCATTCCTGAGAAAGTTATTAATACGTTCCTATGTGCGAAAGGCATAATACAATATTCGAAATGTCCGTAGGTTATATTAAAAGTTGTTTTTTATTGGTACTTTAACTTGATACGTATTTTATTATATCCTTCTTTAAAACTTAAGTTCGTAAACTATTTTATTTTATAAATGCTGTTCTTTATTTTATTAGTTAAGGATAACGGCTTTTATTTTTAATAATTATAGCGTTCAGCGTTTTATGCTTAATAATTAAACCTTTTATTTTCCTTAATATAAAATATATAAAATATGCAGTTGATAAGCTGAAACGATATATATAATCTTTTTTAAGCTTATCTTTAAAGTATCTTCGTAATGCCTCCAATAACTTTCCGTTAAGGTTATAAATTAAGTAAAAGCCCTTCCCGAAATAGTTTTTTATATTTAGTATTTCTTTTTTAATAATCAAATGGTGCAGGGTACAGAGCCGGGTACATGGCTTTGCCGATTAATTAGTCATCACCAGTCATGTATTTCTAAAAGTTCATTTTTCGCTAGGCGAAACCCCAGAAAAAAAAAACAATTATCATCGCTTTATACATAGATTTAATACCATATAATACAGTTTACGTTACCTTTATTATCTCTTAAACCGCGGGCTTAATCGTAATACTCCCATAAAATATGCACTAATTAAAACCAAATCACCCCGTTTTAATTCATTTAGCTGCCAATATAAAAAAACTAACTTTAATTAACTGCTAAAGTAACTTACGATTTCCGATTATCAAACGGAAAAAATAAGGTCCTAATCAAAACGCAACCTCGATTATAATTACGGTTACAATTACGAACATAATAATTTAATAATAATGCGCAAACTCGACGACTGAAAAAAAGACAAGGTCCTACGATAACGCCACGACTTTTTTTACGATTAATAAAAAAGCTATTAAGCTAAAATTACGATACCTTATTTTAAAATACGGCTTTATTCGGAAAACGATAAAAGAATATAAACGCAAAAAGTAACCGGTTTCGGAATATAAATTAATTACCCAAATTTTAAACCGATTATATAATTCAAAAAACAAACTATATTATATAAATATTAACGTAACAAAACTAAAATTACGAAACATTTTAAACTAAAATTAATAAAGCCATAATTACGTCGCTGGCGACGTAATTATTCAAATTTTAACTAATCAAATAATGGGACCGACGACAAGATTAACGATATAAAATAAATTACGAATTTAAGTAAAAAGAAAAATTAAAGTTATAAACCTATTAATATTACGGACGAAAGGAAAAATACCCAAAAAAATTAATCACCCTTAATATAATACAAAAGTTAAAGAAAAAAAGAATAACATATTTTAGACCTTATTAACGTTAATCGGATAATATTTTATCTAGTTATTATTAAAAGGTATCATTTAAAACCTATTATTTTTGGTTAGCTTTAATATTAAAACATTTAAATTAATAATAAAAATATTAATAAGTAAGCTAAAAAAGGTTTAATTTAATATAAGCCAAAAACGATACGTTAATTAAAATAAAACCGTTACGACAAATAATAATAAAAAAAAACTACTTATTTCTTTATTATAAAGAAAAAGGAAAATATATTTAAAATAAATATTACGGATAATTATTTACTTTATGCTTAAATATATTCCCGTTAACCCGGCGCCTTAAAACCCGAATAATGTTAAAATAAATAAATTTAATCAATTTAAAATAAATTTTAATAAGTTTACTAAAAGCCCGTTAAAGCTTTTTAAGATTACTACCTAAACTAAACGATAATAAGGCCTTTTACTTATACCAAAATTCTTTATTTTAAAAAAAAACCAAAATCCTACTTTAATTATTACTTTTTAATACCGATCGATAAAAAATCCTTACGAAAGTAGAATTAAGAAGGAAAAGCCCTTAAATAATCCGATTAAATCCCGAAAATTTATACGGGATTCGAACTTTTAAATAATTCCTAAAATTATAATTAAAACCCCGCGAAAACGAAAGATTATATAATCTTACGAATTCTTAAAACTATTTATGAAACTTACGATACCGATACCAAACGTTATACCTTTTAGATAAATTAATTAATAAAAATACGGCTTTTTAATAAATTTTATAAATCGGCTTTTATCCTTAATGGCTTTCCCGGACTTATTTACTTTTCCGGATTTTCACTTTTTTAAAATTAAAATTACCGATTAACTTAAAAAGATTAATAAATTATTTAAGAAATATAAGTTAATAAAGTTTAAAATAGTCGTTAAATTACCTTTTTAAACGGATAATAATACTATAAAAAACCGAATTAAAGCTATTATTAAAGGATTTATTAAATAAAACGACATTATTAAGGTTATTTTAATAACTTTTAAATTATAAAACTTAAAGCAAATCTGGATTATTAAAAATTAATTAAAAACTTTAACGAAATAAACTTAATATAATAAATTTAATTAAATTTATAAATACTATTTAAAGCATATTACTAGGGTAAAAAATATCTTAAAAAAATTAAACTAAAAGAAAAAATAACTAGCAAAAACCAATATATAAAAAGCTTACTAAAAGGATTATTTGCTGGTTATTTCGAAAGAATTCTTAATAGTTTTTTTATAAAGTTCGAAAACTTATATACGATAAATTACGACAATACGTCGATATTAATTAAAAATTAAGCTTTTAATAAAACTGGATTATTTAAATATAAAGGCCGTAACCGATAACAAGGAAACGTTCGCTTTAATATCGATTATAAAGATAACGACCGGCTTTATTTAACTCAATAACTTAAATAATAACGATAAAAAAGCCCTTAACCGTAATAAATACCAGGGAACAAAATTAATTAAGTATCCGAAATTACGAATGTATTATAAGATTTAAAAATTACCTAAATTCGATAAATTTAAAACTTAAAGCCTTTTAAAAAAAAGATGCATAACCGAAAAGCTACTTAAAATTCATAATATTATGCTCCGCCAGGACAAGAAGTATCTTAAACTTGCAATTCTGGTACTAACCTTTCGATTAATATAGTAAGCTTTTAACCGGATAATTTTAGTCAATTAAGCTTTTACCATAACCGAAGTAGCTACCGAGGTTATAAAGGTTATTAAAGTAATTACCCAGATCAAGGAAAATAATACGGCGGTTTTAATTATGGTATTTGTTAATTTTATTTAAAATCTGGACATAATATAAACAAATGCCGTTTATTTGGGAATATAAAAAATACGGAATTAATTTTACTTAACGATAATAAATATACGATTTACTTAAAAACACTTAATAATTAAGTTACGTTCAATATAATATAATTTCCTTAAATTCTTAAAAGCTAAATTATCGATTAACAGATTCCGATTTAAAAGAAAGTTTTAAAATAGATCCATAACTTACCGGACTTTCTTAATCGCTTTAAGGAAAAAATATAATATTTTAATCGGCGTAACGATATTTATAAAGGTAAGAAGTTGCTTAAAATTAATTCGGATAATACCTTAATTATTTTTATTAATTCTCCGAAACTTATATAAATTTTAAAGCTATTCCGATAGAATTTTGCCATTAATTAAAACCGTATAATTAAGATTACTATAACATATTTTATCGGAAAAAACGAAAAGCCGTTTTATAAAAAGCTATTTTTACGTAATTAATTATAAAGTAATCTTGTCGAAAGTAAAGGTACCTAATATTTAAAGAAAATCCGTATTTTGAAGGTCGACAACTTTGATCAGCTTGCCGTATTTACCAGCGTTATAATAACTAAACGCGTTAAGGAAAAAGAAGAAAAGTTTAATAATGGAATAAAAAGAAATAAAACCGATAATAATAATTTAATATACGATAAACCTTTATTTTATAATATCGAGCTAACCGTTTAAACAAATAACGTAATTTAAATAAGCAATACGATTTAAATACCGATTATTACGTAGGCAAATAATATTGTTTAAATTAATAATATTTTTAACTATAAAGGATTTATCGACAAACATATTATTAAGTTTTGGGAAAAAAAGATCCGTAAAAATTTTTAAAAAAAGTTCGAAATTACTTAATCGGAATTAATAAAGGTTTATCTAAACTTCGGCGAAGCTTTTAAGAATTTTATGGCTGTTAAGATTTTGGAGGTACTTAATCGCAAAAGCAAAAAAATGATTAAGATAACCAAAGTTAAAATAAAAGGATTCGAATTTCCAAAAGCGAAAAGAATTCCCAGGATTTTAATTATGGATATCGGATATAAGCTAAAGATTTAACAAAAGGTAAAGGTTTTGTCGATATAATAATATAACCCGGTTAAATATATTATTCCGTTATTTAAACTTATATTTAAGGTAAGTTATAAAGGCGGCGAAAACCTAATTAATAAAGTTTTAATACAAAAACCGAATCGAACGTTATTATCGCTTTATATATTAAACGATATGGATTAATAATGCGATAAATACGAATATTATTTATGAATTTTAATTCGCAAAAAAGGATTTTATTTAAAGATATTATTAAGGTACCTATCTGGCTAGCTGGCCGATTAATTATCATGCTTATATTTGTCATTAACGATTATTTTGCCGTATAGCCGTTAATATTTAGACTTAATTTTATGGTTAAATTAAAAATAATACTTAATATAAATCCGGAAATAATAAAAGGAATTTTAAAGTTTAATCCGATAAAGATTATTATTCCGTTAATCCTAGCTAAAAAGGTTACTTATAATATCCGTATTAAAGAAAAGTTAGAAAAAAAAGGAGCCGGTAAACTTGTAGGCCGTTTTATTAGCAAAAGTAGGCCTATAAGCGAAAAGATAAATAAATACGTTATGGGCCCGTATATCTTTTCGATTAGTAAGATTTATCCTAATTAGGAGCCGATAACTATTTAAGAAGCTATAAGAAATAAGCTAAAGCCTGAAAATATGGTATTAAGATAATTTAACGATAAAAAACTTGTATACGTTTTATACGGAATCTTATGGGAAAAAATGCAAGAAAAAGTTAATAAGGATCGTACCGTATAAATTAATACGATATATAAGCCGAAATAAAAAAAGGTAGTTCCTGTCGATAATGTACCATCCGATAAATTAATACCTTTTAAAAACCCAGATTAAAAAGTTAAAAAGTTTAAAAAGGTTTAGAGAAGTATTAATTAAAGCAAAAAAAAAACCCGACAAACCTGGTATTCAGTTAGCTGCCTTATTTCTTAAATTTAATACCATGCTATAAAGGACCCGACTTATAAAAAAAAGGGCCGATATTATTCTTAATTAATTAAGCGATAAATTTATCCGCAAAAAAAAAAACGTTTTTAAAAAAAATGTTATTCCGTAAAAAGGTTGCCTTGATTTAAGATTAATAAAAATATGGTAAGATTAAATTTAATATTATATTAAATTATAAAATCCCAATAGTTCCTTATAAAGCGTGACAAATTAAAGGTATAACTATGCCGGCTAACCTTAAAAACAAACTAATTAAAGTATTATAAACACGAATATAAAAAAGAATATTCGAATAGTTTTATGCCGTATATAAAAACGTTTGGTTCTTTATGTAAAAAAAGATGGTGGACTATAATTAATTAATTTTACGATAAAGCTAAATTTTATTATTTTACGAAACGTTTTTATGTTAAAAAATTGCGACGAGTTTTTTGCGAATTTTATCATATACTTTTTAATTACTTTAATAAATTTCTTTTTAAATTACGATTAGGTTATATTAACCCCGGTTAATAAAGATTTAACTATTTTCGCAATATTTTTAGGATTACTGAGGTATATTAATATATTTATGGGATCTATGAACTTTATGGCTTACTTTTATCGTATGGTCGGAAGGATTTTGAACGATTTAATACTTAATATAATTCGCTTATTTGTCGACGACGTTAAAATTAAAGGCTTAAAAATAAAATACGATAATAAAAGAATCTTTTTAAGGATTCGGCGATTTGTTTATAAGTATATCGTTAATATTAAAAAGACCTTATTTAACTGTAAGTTTGTTAATATTTCGATTAATATAAAAAGGTTTTAATAATATTAAGAAATTATAATTATAATCGGATTTCTTTATAGAATAAATGGTCGCCGCTTAAATATAACCAAAATAAAAAAGATTTTAAAAATTTAGTTTTATAAAAACGTTTCGGAAATTAAAGTTTTCTTAAATATTATGGTTTATTATCGGATTTTTATTACGTATTTTGTTATAAAGGTTAAACTTTTTATAAAACTATTCCGGAAAAATTAACCTTTCGTTTAAGGTTTTAATTAGGATAAAACGATAAAAAATGTTAAGAAAATAGTTATGATAACCTTAACCTTAATTACTTTAAATTATAACTTTATAACAGGAAAAAGTATTAGAAGGATAAACGTAAGTAAGTAAAGTTTTAAAGGCATTTTTGGATAAATAATTAATAAAATTAAGTATTTTACGCGTTTGGAAAATGGTATGTAAAAAAACGTTAAATTAAATTACGACGTTAATAATTAAAATATCGAACCGTTTTTAACATTTTAAGGAAATTCCGAAATTATATTTATGGAATCCGATTTATGTTAAAAACTAACGTTAAAATATTAATAACCTAAATTAGTAATTCGATAAGTTCCTTACCTAAAGTATTTTTTACCTATTAGGTTACATAAATAAAGATATTCGATTTTAAAATTAAGCATACTTTTAATAAAAAGAGCATAACCGCCGACGGATTATTAAGAAAATTAATTAAAGCTTTTAATACGTTAAATAATTAATAAAAGGGAAAAATCGATAATTGTATTACTATCTAGCTAAATATTATTCGGTTTAATCTTATTTTAATTAATATAATTAGCATACTTATTACGATTAATTAAAAATAAAAACCTTTTATTAAAAATTAATTTAAGAAGTTATAAAAGTATACAAAGTTTTTAACGATATTAAATCTTTTTAATTAATTACGAAACGTTCCGAAAAGAAAGAAAATAATTTTTAGGGCCGAAACTTGAAATTATTTTATTTAAAACGGGATTTCTTAACGTAAAATAAATAAATAATACGGTATCCGTAAGGTAATTAATAATTAATAAAAATAATATGCAATAATTAAGTAATATTATAAGACTTATGGCCATAAAAATAAGATTTAATTTATCGGCGTATAGCAACTTCTTGTTATTAATGTAAAATATATGGATAAATTCGAAAAACGGTATTTACGTATCCGAAATATCAAAGAATTGTTAATTAACGTTTTAAAAAAAGTTACGGCTTTTTTTAACCCATTAATATAACTGTTATTAAAGTAATCGATATATAATTTATGCTTAATAATAACGGTTATAAAATTATTATTAAAGTTAAATGTAAATTATTCGGTTATTTAAAAGTTAAAGCTTTACGTTTAATTATATTAATTACGATTAAGAATTTTTTAAACGCATATATTTTTTATCGATATAATATTCCGATTAAAATTAAGATAAACGGAAGTTTTAAAAATAAAAGCGAAATTATTAAAGTTTATAATATTTTTAAAATTTAAAGGAAGGTTAAAGTTACGTATATTATTTAACGATAAAATTTAATCGAAAAAGGATATATCCCGATCGTTAAAGGTTTAATAAAAACGACGAATACTATTAACAAAAAATAAGTTAAGTTTCTGCCGAAAATGATCTTCGCCGACAATACAACCGTTAAAAGTTATGGTCTTAATCCTTACGAATTGCCAAACGGTTAAAAAATAATCCTACCGATCGAAATAATACTACCGATTTAACGTATTATAAATTAAAGTTTTAATACTTTAAGGAAAGATTTAATGATATAAAAAGTTCAATTATTAAAAAAAAAGGCAAAGGATATAATTAAAGTTACCAAAATAATTAATAACCAAAAACGTAAAGCTATTAAACTTATAAACGAAAAAAATAAAAATAAAATAAAAAATAAACCTTCATAAATAAAATAACTTAATATTTTTATACGACATACCAAGACATAGTAACATATCCAGGGACATAAAATTAAAATACCGCTAAACTAAACCGTATTTTATTAATAAAACCAATAATTAAAGTACTTATTACCTAAAAGAAATTAATGAAATAAAGTTATAAAAGATTTTCCCTATTAATAAACTAAAGTAATTTATAAAACATAAAAAAGCGATATTAAAAGTTAATAAATCTATATAAAAACAACTAAATAAGGCCATTACCCGATTAACTAGAAAATATTATATTAAATATTTTAAATATTATAAAAATTAAGTTATTTCAAAATTAATAACTTAAAACTTTAAAGCTTATAAAAATTAATATTAAAATCTAAATACCTAATAATCGGTTAAAGGGTTACGTAATTATGGACGATAGTAAAATATATAAGGTAAATCGATTAAAAGAATAAAAAGAATTAACGCAATTAATTAAACAAAATTAAAAATAAAGGATTTCCTTTCGGTTTTTTATTACCTTACTTACGATTATCTTATATAACGCCTATACTTTTTTATAATTAATTAATACTTTTAAACCTAAAAAACCGGGTTTTTATTAAATACCGAAAATCAAAAATATATTTTTTAACTATTAAATAAAAACGGCCCTTATCGAATACCTTAACAACTAAACAAACTTTTAAACGGATATCTTTTTTAACCTAACAAAACCGCAAATATTTAGCCTTTAAGTAATTAAACCGATTATCCCGAAATATATACTTATAACTTTCGACAAATCCGATATAATTACCACAAAACCTTCCATAAAATCCGGGGATTAATTAATACCTAAAAAATTAAAATATACCATATTAATTAAGTTACTTAAAACTTTTATATTATCGTTTACATGATTTATATAAAATTAGGTTAAATATTTTAATTATTTAAATAAATAAACTAATAAGATATTAAGGATTTTTAAAAAATAAGTTTATAAACGAGCCCATAAATTTATCCCAAATAATTTCGACGTATATAAAATACGATAAAAACTTTCTTTTTTAATTAATTAACATAATAATAAAATTAAATTAAACATCCGTTATAACCTAAAAGTTCTTTCCGATAATTCATTATTTATGGTACCAACCTTTAATAAGGCCATCGATAATATTAATTAATATGGTTCCAAGTATTTATATTTAATTAATACCATTTTTTTAAAATAGGTACTAAATAAAGATAATACGTACCTCGAGGTATTTTATCATTATACGTTCGATACGGTTATAATTATTCCAAAATTTAGTTATTACGTCCTTATCGTTAAATTCGATCTTAAAAAGTTAAGATGGATTTAAATTAAAAAATAAGCCGAATACCCAATTAATAATCCGAAATTCTGTTAAAATTAACAAAATTGAGGACGAAATTATAATACGAAATTAAAAATTAACAAATATATAAAAAACTAAGAATATTAACTTATAATTAATTAATCGTTAATTAATAATACCTATAAATAAATCCGGCCCCGGAGTAAATAATTCGATTAATGGCATAATATTCGATAATAATAAATACGGTATTTTTAATAATAAATTATTTATAATAAAAATTTTAAAAAGTAAATAATCCTAAAAAACTGCAGTATTACAGTACCTATATTAAAAGGCAGGAACTAAGTTATGGATAGGCGCCTAACGGTATATGGGATTTTAAGGCTTACGAATATTATTAAGGTTAAATAAAAGTTTAATAATGCGATTAATAACTAAAGTTTTATTAATACGTTTAATTAAAAGTTTGGAAAATAATAACGAATTCGAAATTATTAAATTTATTCGATAAATAACGGAACTTTTATCGAAATTACGGAGGTTCCGATTAATACGGAAAATAACAAGTTAAGTATTACCAAATTACCTATTACCTAAACCGGGTAACTTTTTAATAAATAATTCCTTTATTAAATTGATTAATTCGTTAAAATCTATAGTTTTACGAAAACTTAAAATATTACGAAAATTTAACGATTAACGGGAATTTATAATAATAATATTAATTAAATACTTTAAAAGTAAATAAATAAATATTAAAATTTTATATTATTTGGAAAATATGGTCGAAAAGGAAAAGTTAATATAATAATAATAATAAAAAAAGTATAAATACAAGTAATTAATTAAAATACGTAACGGCGACGATATCTTTCCATATAATATCAAACGGAATTTTTTAACATTCTTTTAACGTATATCTTTTTTAATTAAAAAATTAATACATTAACCTTATCATATTTAATTAATTTTATATATAAGTTATTATTAATTTCTAACGATTTCTTATATTTATACAACTTTAATTTTAACATTTTAATACCTACATATTTATATATTACGTATATCTTTAATTATCGTTTAAATCCTTAAATTATAAATTATTATTATTTTCGTATCTTAATACCTTAATTAACTTATCTATAATTACCATATTACTATTTAAAAAACGTATTAACTAAAATAAGAATGGGAATTTTAAAAACCTAAATACGTCGGATTCCGGAAAACTTACCCAGATCGCCAACATATTAATATAGGAAAAAGATAACATAATATAGTTATTTCGTAAAATGCATAATAATAATTCCATTCCTTATCCAATTTAATAAGTTATCCCGAAAGTCCGTTTTAATTAAACTATCTTTATTTATCCGTCTAATTAAAACTGTAAACGTTTATAAAAAGATATTACCTTACCCCCTTATTAGACCAATAAAGAATAGCATAATTCCGTAACAGCTCACTTATAATAAACATTTATAATCTTAATAAACTATACCTATTTACGTTTTTAATATATTGCTACCTTTATATAATTAATCGCCTTAAATATACCTTGAAATATTTTAACCGTTATTATTAAAACCGGTAAAATAATTTTTAACGGCTAAGCCCGATATATCCCTAATAAGGTTATAAAATTAATTAAAATTATAAACCTAAAATAGATTTAATTTATTATTAATATTAAATTTTAAATTAATAAAGGATTTAAAAGTTATTAAATTAATATATTATATATCCGATTAAAACGTTAAATATTAATATTTAATACTTACTTTATAATTAAGCGTATTTAATTATTATTTTAATTATACCCGAAGGCCTAAATAAAGTCAAAATTTAATAATTCCCTTACCCATATAACGATCGTAAAAATACTTACCTAAATTAAGTATTACATTTACGGTTTATAAATAATTTATTTATTTTATATTATTACGCGTAACCTTTTAAAATAAGGAAATTATAACCTAAACGAATTAATTAAATAAGGCAAAATTATTTTAAAATTTAAAATAATTAACATAATTAAAAAATACTTAAATTTAAAACCAGATAATAATAATATTAAAAGGCTTATAAGATTATAACCTAAAAGATTTTTATCTTTATTATCAAAAAAGGAAGTCGACGATCTAAAAAAGGCCGATAATCCAAAATCCGATTAATTACCTCGTTTTATAAAAGGTAAACGACCACGACCAACAAAGTAACCAACCAAAAAAAACTAATAACCTACTAATTAAAATATTAATTATCGAATTTCCTATCCCCTAACCTTATATACTTATTAATTAACTAAAATAAACTTTTAAAATATTTATACCTTCTCCCCTTATTTTATAAACTACTTAATTTAATCCGGTTTTCAAAAAGTTATTATTTAAGCCGAAATAGAAATTACGACCACCCTTTAATAATCAAAAAGCTCGAATAATAATAAAAGGTTAATACAATATACCGTACAAATAGTTAAGAAATATATACCAAACTATAAGAAAACGACCTAAACTATATTTTCCGCAAAATTGGCCTAGTTAACTTAAGTACAAAAATTCGATCGCGAAGAAGGCAAAACAGAACAAAATTTAAAAAGACAGAAAAAAGGTTAAATAACGGAATAAACTAACGAAACGTCAAGGATAAAATTTTAAATTAAGGAAAATAAAAAATAAGCCGCGTAAGCGCTAACTAAATTAATTAATATATTTTAAATATGTTTCTTTACTTATGGCGTTAAAAGTTAATTACGTTAGCATTTATTTTTTAAGATAAATCGAAAACGATTTTATCTCGAGAAAAAAGGGTTAAAATAGTATAAGGTATAAAGCCGGGTATATGGCTTTGCCGATTAATTAATCATTACTAGTTATGTATTTCTAGGAATTCATTTTTCGCTAGGCGCAACCCTAAAAAGAGGAAACAATTATTATCGCTTTATATATAGATTTAACACCACATAATACAGTTTGCGTTACCTTTATTATCTCTTGAACCGCGGGTTCAATCGTGACACTCCCACAAAATATGCACTGATCAGGACCAAATCACCCCGTCCCAATTCAATAATAATAATAGTAATAATAATAATAATAATAATAATAATAATAATAATAATAATAATAATAATAATAATAATAATAATAATAATAATAATAATAATAA